>OX393560.1:59231134-59381134 GCA_947650365.1 Chamaelirium japonicum
CTTTCTCTCTCTCTCTCCGTGTCTCTATCTTCGTATCTCTCTCTTCCCTCGATCTATCTCTCCGTCTCTCTTTGCCCCCCCAAGTCACACTCGTCCATTGCACCCATACCACCGGTGGATCGCACTTACCCCAACCGCAGGCAAATAGACAACAGTGATCAGGTACAAGCTAGTACCTTTGACGCTGGCCAATCATAGCCGTTTCTTTGCCTGCCAGTTGGGGATGAGTGTGATACACTGGTCGGGTATGGGTGCATTGGACGACTATGACTTCGGGGGCAGAGGATTTGGGTTTACCTCTCTCCGCAATCGTCCTTCAAATTAGAAGAACGGTTGAGATGCAATTGGAGTTGAGTACAATGCACCTGTCGTGGTGGCTATGATACAACTGTAGTGGTGCTGAATACCACCCAGACATGATCAAAATCCTCACAAAATCCGTCGCCCATCGCCTCTACTCTCTCTCATGCACGATATCACAGCTATCCAGATCGCCCCCCTAATACATTCGCCTCTCTCTCATTTTCCTCAAAATACAGCCGCCCATATTGAGCCCCCTTTCACGACCCCGCTACAGTGCCGGGGGGTGTATTGATGCTAGGGCTAGACCCGACACGAAGTTAGCAGGTCTGGGCCAGGGCTAAACGGGTTCAGGTCGTAAACGGGTCGATACGATAGACCCGTTAATAAACGGGTCGAGTCCGGGTTTAGGGTCTGGACACGGTAGACCCGGGAAGACCCATTTATAAACGGTCATGTTGGGTCAGGTTGAGTCTACCCGTAATCTGATACTGTAATATATAGTATCAGCGGGTCTATCGGTTTAGGTCGGGTCGAGTCGAATTGGGTCGGATCAGGTTAGCTGAATAAACCCGTGTGATAAACGGGTCTTATCGGGTTTACCCGTTTACAAACGGGTCGGGTACAAGTTTAGGCTCTAGACGCAATTAGTTAAACGAGTCGGGTCCGGTCTAGGGGTTTTGGACACGACCTGAAACTAGATACAACACGAACCCGACCCGACACATTGCCACCCCTACTTGATGCCAGAGGCAGCCCGCTGTAGTGCCGACAGGTGTGTTGCCACCTAAGGCGACCTGCGACTTCGCTGATAGGTGTGTTGCTGCTGAAGGCGGCCCGTTGCAGTGCCGACTGTCACGGGCATGCACTAGTTACATAATAAATCAGATGTGCTTCATGTGTTTCTTCACTTTAAAACTTAGTAGAAAATTTTCTTGATTCCCGCATTAAAATCCTTCGCACCGATGGCGGTGATTAATATATTAACAATTATTTTGCCTCTGCTCTCTCTAAGTTTGGTATTTTTCATTAGGTTACCTGTCCGCGTACGCCCCGAACAAAATGGCGTTGCCGTGCGTAATTTGCACTGGGCCTTGGGCAATTCGGGTTCGACCCCTCTCTATTGATGATCATCTCCCATAACGGTCATTAACTATTTGGGGAGCGACATACGTCGACCTATGGACCACGATCTATGGCCATGGAATAAACCGAAGGGGATGCCACCACCTTCTGTTGTCGTTGGCCGGCCATTGTCTCCGCCGCCGCCAACGACCACCACTGCTTACCAACGGCAACCCAGCGTGCAGCGGGGTACGGCGAGTAGCCGGAGGTCGGTAGGGTTTGTTGGCGGCGTTGACAGACGAAAAAGATGACTGACGGCGGCTGGGGGTGATGGCATCCCCTTTGGGTTCATCTCATGCCTATAGATGGTGACAGTTGGTACTCGGATCACCAGATGTCGCTTCCCAAATCGTCAGCGAGATCATAAGTGAAAAGGAGTCCCACCACCGCAGTATGTCTGTGAGTATGTCCCTGGGTGTGTTCAAATAGCATTTTCCCGACAAGAATTGGTGTTAAAATTCTTGGTAAAGTAAAGACTTCTTGATGACAGTTATTCTTTCTAGCTTAGACTAAACGAATCTTTAGAATTATATAAATATCTATATATCTTCTTGGTTACGTTTTTCAACCGATGCAGTCGGTTGGCCCCGATCGGTGGGCCCATGCACATCATAGCTGCACGATGACAAGTGATCCGAAGCGAATCGTACTCCAGCCTGATTGTATACAGCTGTGATACATGTGGGTCCACCAATCGGGGCCGATCGACTGAAGGAGATCTGAACTCCAGGCAATGAGATCGGTGTCCTCTCCTAATTTTCTGTTAAGAAAAATTTGGGCCCACGCATGGCACCGATTTCTTCGAGTGCCACCTCTCATCCTCTAGCTGCCACACCTCTTGTTGATCCTCAGCTCATAGTGCCCCCGAGGGCGCTGACTCCATCAATTCGACACCTCGGTGCTCGTCCTTCCTTGTTGTTGTGACACGATAGAGATAGGTTATCCTTGTGCCCATCACCTTATTGCTAGTATGGCCGGTCCAACATAAGTTGAGGTCTAAGGTTAAAATTCTAAATAAGATTATTCTTAGCCTACTTAAATGGGTTGGGGGCCTTCATTTTTTATGGGGTCTAAGATTTTTTAAGTTGGTCAGAGATTTAGGTCCTTTTCACATGGGGCCTTAGGTGACTGCTTTAATAGTCTTAACATATCAAGGTGGGGTCAAGTATAAAAAAGATTGACAACAAATTTATCTAGTCAAATGGAATGCATCAGCCTTTAAGATTTTGTCACCAAGAATTGGACAAACAAATTGACATATATCAAGAAACCTAAAAGGTCAATTAGCAAAATAAGAAAATCTAACTTATTGGTAATGAAGCTTAAGCTCCTACATTCGAAGAGCACACAAGCAGCTATATTCATATATGAACCATCAGAGTGCAAAGGTGGTTGCATTGGATTAGCGCATTTACGAAACTCTCGCCTCAGCCAGCTCGAGAGAAAGATGGGATTACATTTAAAAAATTCTCGAATTATATTGAATCGGTAAAATTAAATTTATAATTCACATTGTTGTTCATAATTTTATGTAGTCATAGGCATGAAATATCTTGATTGAAATATACAAATTGAATGAAAGAATACCTCGCGATAAAACAATAGAAGAAACTTCTATAAGAACTAGCTAGTGATTATTTCGAGGAGATTGCAAGTTGATCAAAATTTGATTATAAGGATTAGTGGAACGCACGTGTGCAAATCGGGGATGAGGAGAGAGAGAGATGTGGTGACGGAGAGATGGGAGCTATGGAGAGAGATTATAACATCCCGCCCTACACACACAAGATATTGTATGTGAATCTATGTGATAGTGTCCTTTTCCTTCCATCGAGTCCTTGGAGTATTTAAAAAATTTGAAGCGATAACTTGCCGGGTCGCGCCTATCGAGAATAACAAGTAGAGTCCTCGTTTTTAGTTTTGGAAATAACATAAAGCTTAACTAAAGTAGGTTGAAGTTGAATTACATAACGCTTGGTTAAAAGCCGGGATGAGATTGAAGCATAGCCGAACTTCACTATGATGGTGGTAAAAAAATAACACACTCAGACGACTCCTCCACCAACAAAAACTGAGCCAACTACTCCCCCCAAGGATCTTCAACAAGAGACCCTCGTCTCTTCTTCCTTCCACCCAAAAAAATATCAAGGCCAAGAAGGAAAATCTCTAGCTATGCTTCTATATCTCTGCTCTGCAACCTCTCTTTCTTATCGTTTTTCCCCCAAACCGAAACTCACACTAAAAGGCTTGGTATTAACCCTTGGAGATCAAATGGCTATTGGATCAAAACCTCGATCCAACGGCCCACAAACGTTCACTTCATTAAGTGGCGGACACAAGGACGGTTTTTTCTATGATGCTACATTGGGTATCTGCATGGACCGTTCCCTAATATGCAGGAAAAAAGGGTGCATTTCGATTGTACGTAAAAAGGCCGGGTAATAGTGTTGTGCACGAGTCATGACCATGTGTAAAGTATAATCAGACGCCTCTCTATTCTTCCATGAATGGTTTAGATGGCTCATTTAACATCTTGAGCAAAAACACTTCGCAGCAAAAAAAATTGGACAAATTGGTGGTAGGTCTTTATAACAGATCGTTTTTAGCAATAAGGATGGCAAAGAGCTGCTTTAGAAATAGCAAAAAAGTAAAATTTTGATAACAAAGAGTAACATTTTCTACAGTGCAAATTGTTTCTCTTTATTGCAGTGAAAAGTACATTTCGTGATTTTAGTATTAGGGGCAATTTTGTCAGTTAAAGGATAGAAAAAGTCAATGACTTACTGAAATGCATCTTTTGAGAGGGACCTAGTGCATAACCATCTTATTGATCGTCCTTTTCACCAAATCGATCTATTGCTAGGTACCTAATACTAAGTCCTATGAAAATTCTGTATACACATGATGAATAAGATGAAAAGATATGAGAACCAGAGCCGAAATCAACACATGGTATCTTCTTCATTTTTCATCGGAATTTAGTGATTATGAAGACGTTGTGATCCTCATGTAATCCTCTACGACATCGTTCAGAGTCGAGCGAAAAAATTGAAACCAACACCAACATACAGACTTGCAAAGAATGTACGTATAAAACCTCTATTAATTTTTTTCTAAAATGAGGGGGGGCTCAACTAAGGTAGGTCTGCCACTGGAGGAAATTTCACATGGTATATATCAGAACCTAATTGTATCACTCACCTGCCAAGTGTAGTCCCCACACGTCTATTATCTACGTGACAAGGACCACAAAAGATTGGCCAGTACGTGAGGGGTAGTGTTGGAGGATTAGTCCCACCTCAGTAAAGTAGAGGGCAGATCAACGATCCTTATATGTATGATGGGACCTCATCTCAACACCTAGGTTTTAGGATAGAGAAAATCTCATAGGGGTTGAGTGTGATTCTCTCTCTTAACTGATACTTGTATAAGTAATTATGGATACTTTAACAAGAACCTTTTGAGTACATACTTGCCCTGATTAGAATGACGCATGTAAGTGCCATTGCACAATAGAGACCACGGTTCAAATGCCGCTAATTGCAGGAGCACAATTTGTCGTAGCTGACATAAAATTAAGAGCCAAAAGATGCAATTAAGATTATTCAAAATAGTTTATTCTTGTACCAAACATAGGTTTGGATCGAATTACATAGAATCATAACACTCTCAACCGGCTGGCGAAGTTAGGCATAGGCCCCGGGGTTGGCCAAGAGGTACTCCTCCACAGCCTTGAACAGCCCCAGCGTCTCCTCCTTGTCCTTCTTCACATCTTCCTCCGTGAACTCCACACCGGGGAGCTCGGTGTACTCCGCGGTGATTGTGCAAACGCTCCCTCCGTCGCATGTCGGTACGAGCTTGGAGTGATACGCCACGGACGCAACCTTCTTCCCCACATCCCCACCCTCGATCTGGGTTTGCTTGTACTCGAATGTCTCCTTGTCCAGTAGATCGATCCGCTCCTTTATGAAGCCGTAGGGGAGGGCTGCATGCACGACGATAAGTATATACTTGAGCTCGAATAATCGCATAAAACACAAGAATGATAACACAAGATGAACATATGAAAACCTTTGCTGGCATTTAGGGCATGTTTGGATGCTGTGTAAATGTATGGGTATCAGTTTGCACGTACATATGAGTAATTAAAATTTTATATGTTTAGGTTAAACTTTATTTATATAACTTTATATGCAAAAGTTATATAAATTTGGATTAATGTGTATCTATTTGCAAATGTCACACTCCATTAATCAAACAATTCTAATGTGTTTGCACATATACTTTCAAAAATACTGGCCAAAAACACAGTGGTAACACTATGAGACTATGCTTTAATTTTTGTTTTACTAGTCTAACCCCCGAGCGAGCCCCACAAACCAACCGACACATCTAAGAGTCGCAAGTTGATCGGATTCAGTGCCCATCGACAACACAACCAGCCGACGGCAGCCACCTCGGCCATAAATGAATCGCATCGATCCAACTGTGCCAGAATCGAGACAATCACGGACAGAAGGGGTGGCATGTAGGACTCTCTCTCTCTCTCTCTCTCTCTCTCTCTCTCTCTCTCTCTCTCTCTCATTGCTACAAGTAGCCTACAACTATTTGATTTTCCTAAAATTGGACAGTGATAATAGCCTCCCAATTAAATTTGAGACCATGTAGATAGGCAGGGCTGACCTTCGGTGAAGTTGAACTGCCTGATGGTTCCAACACCACCGTCTCCCTCGAGGACGGCGGCCCCTGACACCATCTCGGGCACAACAAGCGGGGCGACCTTGTGCAAGTCGATAACACCGGCCAGAAAGAGTCTCGCTGGGGCGACCGCCGACGTGATCTCTTCGGTGAAACAAGGAGCCATTTAGACTGAAAATGATCAAAGGAGAAAGGAGAGAGAATGTATGGGGGTTAAGAAGGTTTGTATGAGTTTTGTGTTTGAGAGGAGGGAGGGGAGGGTGATGGTATTTATAGAGCTTTTATGCTGAAGGGCGGCAAGGGGTTGCATGCTTTCGACGACTCAGTATTTGTTAAATCCATGCAGTATGAAGCATGCGGCATGCTTTCTTTGACTACTCGGGGATGGCGGTGAAAGAAGATTGGGTTATTTTGACTTTGCCCCCCATATTTTGCCTTGAATTAGACTTTACCTCCCATATTTTCATTAATTAGACCTTACCCCCCAAAACTAACTGTTTCGTCAGCTCACCATCTAAAGAAAGGGTGAGCTGACGGAAAAGAAATAAAGTTTTGGAGGTGAGCTGACGGAACAGTTATCTTTGGGGGGTAAAGTCTAATTAATGAAAGGATGGGTGGTAAAGTCTAATTAAAGGCAAAAATTTGCGGGGCAAAATTAAAACAACCCAAGAAGATTCCATATCCAACCAGCTAGCCATGGAGGACCGCCACCAACTAGCGGCTAGTTGATCGGATTGCTGCAATTCAATCATGTGTCCTTTTTATAGGGCTGGCAATTTCGGACCCGGCACGGCAGACCCGACACGAAGTTAGCGGGTCTGGGTCAGGGGTAAACGGGTTTGGGTTGTAAACGGGTCGACACGATAGACCCGTTTAATAAACGGGTCGTGTATGGTCGGGTCGGGTCTACCCGCAATCCGATACTGTAATATATAGTATCAGTGGGACTATCAGGTTAGGTCGTATCGGGTCAACTAAATAAACCCGTGTAGTAAACGGGTCTAACGGGTCTTATCGGGTCTACCCGTTTATAAACGGGTTGGTACGGGTTTAGGATCTAGACACGATTAGTTAAACGAGTTGGGTCCGTGTCTAGGGGTTTTGGACACGACAAGAACCCAACCCGACACGACCCATTGCCACCCCTACCTTTCTACCATTGAGAGCCACCAAGGTTCAATGGCATAGTTGTAACATCCATTGTGTGCGCGGAAAAAGATATGGGTCGTCTTTATTGCGAATCACATGAAGATTACAGATGCCGGGACCCGGGGGGCTCGGGTGTGGCGAGTTCGGGTGCGACGAATATTTGATCAGGAGATTGTGGGAGAGATCCTCTGGAGGGTCCCTTTGATCCGCGTCTCCACGTGGTATTCTTGCGAGAGCTCTGAAGGGGTTGCCCAGGACAGAGGTCTTTACAGGGCGAGGGTTTTTGAGAGGCTAAGGAGTTTCCGCCGTTGCTTTTGTCCCGTCCGTGCTTCACGCTTTCTCGGCTAGGGAGGTTTTGGGCTTCGTTCCTCGGTCTTCGTGTCTTCCTCGATCCTTGCTCGATCTCGGCGTCTTTGATCGTCGGTTCGCGGCGTCGATCGTGCTTTTGGCATCGGCTTTGGCTTTAGCTTTCGGCTTTGGCGTGGCTTTGGCGTGGCTCTGGCGTTTGCTTTGCTTTGGCGCTTGCGCTCGAACGTAGGCGGGTAGAGACTTGCGATGCTTTAGTTCTTCCGGACTTCGCGTCGTATCGGCTAAAACGTGCGGTGCTTTGCTCGTGACCGTCGTAGTTGCTTGGCTTTGGCACGTGCGTTGCTTTGGCGCGGGCTTTACCGGTGCGTTTGCTTTGGCTTCTTGCGTTGGCTTTGGCTTTGGCTTTGACTCGATCTTCTTCTCGAACGGCGAAGGCTACTTTTTCAGGGCTTCTTTATTCTTCCGGCTTTCTCGACGGTTGTGACGTCGGCTGGCTTCTTCTCCGGGCGTATTTGGCTTGATCGGAGTTGAAGGCTTCTTGTGGAGATTGTGGGTGTAGCACCGATCTCTATGCGACGGTTGTAGCGTCGGTTTTTGTTGATGAAGATGGCGGGGGTAGCACCGATCTCCGCACGACGGTTGTAGCGTCGGCTTTTGTTGATGAAGATGTCGGGGGTAGCACCGATCTTCGCACGACGGTTGTAGCGTCGGCTTTTGTTGATGAAGATGGCGGGGATAGCACCGATCTCCGCACGACGGTTGTAGCGTCGGCTTTGTTGGTGAAGACGGCGGGGGTAGCACCGATCTCCGCACGACGATTGTAGCATCGGCTTTTGTTGGTGAAGACGGCAGGGGTAGCACCGATCTTCGCACGACGGTTGTAGTGTCGGCTTTTGTTGATGAAGATGGTGGGGGTAGCACCGATCTTCGCACGACGGTTGTAGCGTCGGTTTTTATTGACGAAGACGGCAGGGGTAGTACCGGCTTCAGGCCTTCTTCTCCAAGCTTTCTTCTTCGTGCAAGGAGTCGATGTCTTTGTTGAAGACGACGGGTGTTGTCGGCTTCGATCTTCTTCTCCGGCCTTTGCTTATGGCTTCTTCGGAGTTGATGAAGATCGTTGGAGAAGTCGGGATGACGACGACTCCGAGTCTTCTTCTCCAAGCTTTCTTCTTCGTGCGAGGAGTCGAAGCTTTGATCTTCGAGTGCAAGGTCTTCACGTTGATGAGGACTTGAAGGGCCAAGGATTCCCGTAGGACGTGCTTGCCGTGCCTCGTGAAGCCTTCGGTCTTCAAGCGTTGGAGCTTCTCTTGCAGAGGCCTTTCGACTTCAGCCTTCGGACCTTTTGTGCCTTCCCCCACCCCTTCTATTTATAGGGAAAGGGGGGCGGTTGGGGGAGATATGGCTGAAATATTTTTGTTTCATCCGATATCTTCCCCCATAACCACCAAGATATTGTTCCTTTATCCGAGGAAACAAACTCGATCCCCTCCTTTTTAGTTGGGGTGGTTACGGGCTAGATGTGACTCGATCTTCGAAGATTGAGTTGTTATTTTTTGTACTTTTGGATCGGATGGCGACACAACGTCATCTTGTCCGTTAGATCGAGGGATCGTCGCGGATCTACGGCTGCGTAGACGTCCACGCCACCTCCCCCCGCATCGAGGCGGTTTTGATTTTTTTTTCTTTTCTTTTCTTTTCTTTTCTTTTTTTCTTTTTTTTTTCTTTTTCCCTCATGGCCGGCCCCACCTCCCCATGGGGAGGGGGGCACGGTTTTCAAGAAGGGGGGGCCGGTGGGCCCTCCTTTTTGTGCTCGAGTTACGGGTCCGGTGGGACCCGTTTGCTTTGAGTTGGGTCGCGGCGCGCGAATTGAGTTTGCACGCGGGCCGAGTTCGCATGCGGGCCATTCGTGTGCGGGCCCATTTTCGCAAGAAGGTCGTTGTGTATGGGCCGAGTTGCGCATGTGGGCCGTTGTGTGTGGGCCAAGTTTCGTGTGCGGGCCGTTGTGTGCGGGCCAAGTTTCACATGCGGGCCGTTGTGTGTGGGCCACGTTTCACATGCGGGCCGTTGTGTGTGGGCCGGGTGTCGCATGCGGGCTGTTGTGTGTGGGCCGAGTTTCACATGCGGGCCGTTGTGTGTGGGCCATGTTTGCATCCGGGCCGTTGTGTGCGGGTCGGGTTCGACCCGTGGGCTAATTTTGGTGCCCACAAATGCCCCCTCAAGTTCGAGTGCCCCCCGGAAAACACGTAGCGCTTGGACTTGACTTGCGTGTTCGCTCGGAATTTAGGTCTTTACAAGAACCCCTGCCATTTCGTTCCCCCCATCGTTTTGCTAGCACGGGAGACGAAAGGCTTTGGCTGCTTGGAGTCGAAGACATCTTCTAGGGTTTTGTTCATCTTCCTTGTTGTCGCGGACTTCCTTTGCTTCGAGGATGGTGCAAACATTGACGGTGGCCGCTGCGCGGAGTCCCAGGGCAGCAAGGCGACGGGAGCACGAGGACTACCGCGATGCACCTCGGAGGAGGGTTGTTGCGCCTCTTCGGTGCGGGAGTGCAATGGTGGAAGCTGATTGTTGCGGCCGAATGTGATGATGACTACGCGTCTGGCACAGCACAGGGAGGAGACAGATTCGACGAGGTGCGGCCCCACTTTCTTCGTGTTCTTTTTTTTTCGTGGTTACATCGGATATGGATGCCCACCGGGTAGAGACCCCCAGATTCAGGGGATATAAGATTTACCCCATCTCTATCCCAATAGCCGATTATGGCTATAAATAGAGGGTTAAATGAATAACTGTTTTCTTTTCCCAACATCCTTTCCCTTCTTTTTTTTCGTCTCTGTTTTTTTTTCTTTTTTTTCTTTCTGGTTTTGGTTTCTTCTCTTTTTTTTTTTTTGTTCTGGTTCGCACGGTACAGCAGCAGCGGCGCGGTGGCTGGGGCGCAGGCCGGCGGCAGGCTGCGGCGGTCGATTGGCGAGCGGCGGGCGCGCGCGGCCAGCTGTGGTGGCCGGGCTACGTGCGGGTAGGCACGAGCGATCGGGCGGCGGGTGCGATCGGCGTGCGCAGGAGGCACGGCGGGCGGCGGATGTGGGCGCGAGGCGGCCGTGCGGATAGGCGCCGGTGGTGCGGAGACCGCTGCTGGCCGGGGTCCGGCGAGGAGGCCCGCGGCGCAGGCAGGTGTTGGGTCGCCGGCGGGCAGTGGTTGCACGGGCTCCAGCCCCTTGTGGGCCTTGGGTCACACGGAAACGGAGCAGGAGCAGTAGCAGCCCACCTTTCTGGGCTGCGGGGGTCTTGAAGGAAACGATTGCGTCCGTCTCGTCGAAACGATTAAAAACCATATATAAACTTTTTCGTTTTGAACTCATTTAAAGCATTAAAAAATTAAAAGAAAAAATGCTATATACATATGTAAACATAAATAGCCAATAGAAGGATTCGAACTCAAGACCTTTTATTAAATTCTTAAAACCATTTCCTCTAACCATAAATCCATTAAGATTTTTCTGTTTAAATATAGTAAAAATAATTGTTATTCTATAACTAGGAATACCAAGCGTCATCTGACCGTTCGATCACAATCGAACGGCCAGAATACAAAACGACACATGGAATACCAATCGTCATCTGTGACCGTTCGTTTCCAAATCGGACGGCCAGAATACGAAACGACAGATTTGCAATAAAGCCCCCGAGACTCTTCGTATTCTCGGGGGGCCTATATAAACCCCCCCCTCCCACAAGCATCTGCACAACAGTCCTCGCGACCAAGCGGGCCCCACCACCCACCGCCGACCACACTCAGCCACCGCCGCCACCGGCCGCCGGCCACCGCCGCCCGCCACCGCCCGCCACCCACCCCCGCCGCCGGTCACGGCCCGTCGCCGCCGGCTACCGCCGCCGGCCGACGTCTGTCGCCGCCTGCCGACCACACTCAGCCGCCTGCCGACCGCCTGCACAACAGTCCTCGCGACCAAGCGGGCCCCACCACCCACCGCCGACCACACTCAGCCGCCGCCGCCACCGATCGCTGCCTGCCGGTCGCCGGCCACCGCCGCCCGCCACCGCCGGCCACCCCCGCCGCCGGTCGCCGCCCGTCGCCGCCGGCTACTGCCGCCGGTCGACGTCCGTCGCCGTCGGCCACCGCCGCCAACCACCGTCGCCGGTCGCCGTCGCAGCCGGCCGACCACCCTCCGCCGTCGGTCGCCACCGCCGGTCGCCTCCCTCCGCCGCCGGTCGCCGCCGCCAACCGACCACCGCTTCCACCAACCCGGGTTGTTGGGTCGGGTATGTAATTTAAACCCGTTAACCCGTTCGGATTTTTAAATCTATTTATAAATTGTTGATGCAAAAAGGCTATACTTGATTTAGAACCCACAACCTCTTCTAAACCTATTCTAAAGCCCTTTATGCTAACCAATAGATCCATTTACATCTTATATTTATAAATCACCTATAATTAAATATATAGATTATCTATGTAAACTATATTGACCTTATCTTACCCATACGGACTCGGAATTGAGTTTCATCAGTGGCGTTGGATTCATAATGACAAAATACACCTACTTAGATTATAAAATACCACAACCAACAATTAAAAAAATAAAATTATCATTTTACCCCTAAGGTAAAATGATCATAACCTTTTCTTTTAAACTCGGAATCGAATTCCGTCTGCGGTTATGATTTCAGAATAAAAACCCCCACAATATAGGTATAAATTCAAAAATATTTTAATAATGACCAAAATACCCCTATAAGATAAAATGCATTAAATACATTGGTTTAAAACCTAATAAATCCACCTCGGGATTTGAGTCCGTCTGATCCTTGTAAAACTAACAAAAGATAAAAATATATTTCAGGTCGTGAGCTTGCGAAGGCATCTTTATCAAGAAAAAGATTCTACGACGGTTCAGGTAGAGGATTTAAACTCAGTTTATTCATGCTAATTATATGCTATAGAATGTCGGTAATTTGATATGGAATGGTAAATTTTGAAATACGTAATCACTTATTGGGGTGTGGGGCTAGCCCTGGCTGAGGCCAAAAAGTACCTGGGTGTGGGGTTGTCCCTGGCTTGCGAGCCTAAAAGATAAATCCTGGGTGTGGGGCTGTCCCTGGCTGTGGGCCAAAAAGATAATCCTGGGTGTGGGGCTGTCCCTGGCTGCGGGCCAAAAAGATAATCCTAGGTGTGGGGCTAGCCTTGTTGCGAACTAAAAGTACCCGGGTAAGGATTGAGATTCCTACCCTGGCCGGAAGAGCCAAAAAGGGAATCGGGTGATTAATGTTTTAATTATTTACTTTTCGTAGTCATGTTTACTGCTTTCAATACATATTATTTAGCTTGAACAAAACTGAGTCATTGGTGAGTCAGTGGATAGAACTCACCCCCCTACAGATGATGTGCACCCTACAGAGACAAACCCTGCAGTACCCGAAGAGGATGAGGAGCGATCGGGGGTCGACCCAGAAGGAGTTGAAGACCCACTCTACACACCTTTCTATGACGATGACAGAGATGGATTATGATGTATTAATGTGGAAATTCTTAGCTTTAGGCTTTCGATTTCGATAAATTGTATGAAACAATGATGTTTTAATAGAGTGGCTCAGTAATTTTCATATTTGATGGAATTTATTTATATCAAGTTTTTATCCCTAACACCCCAGTATTATACGGGTTGAATTAATCCGTAAAATATCGGGGCGTTACAACTTGGTATCAGAGCCTAGGTAATAGATCATAGGAATAAAGAATTACTAGCAAGAAAGACATCGGTAGGATAGTCACTTGACATAAAGCATAAGTTAGGTGCATGTGAATTAGATCTAGGTACACCTAGCCTTAGATATTTAAGACATTGATGACCAAAGACACTTAATCGCTAGAACAAAGTATAGATACCTGAACTTAAATTTAGGATCTCTTTTTTTTAAATATGTTTTTCGATACGTAGGTCTGAGACAACATCATTGGTCGCTGAAAAGTTAGTCAACGCAGGAGACAATATAGGTATATTGAAATTAGAACGTATGATCACTTAGAGAGAATTAGAAACTAATTAGAATTATAGAACATCGCTTTGTAACGATATGAAAATCTAAGAAGGTGTTATAAACCCTAGTAATAACTCAATTAGGGTAAGAAATCCCTAAGGAGTAACTTAATTTAAGGTCCTATCTCCTAAGACCTCTTTTTGAAAACACGTTACGACAGTATCTTAGCAGAAATAATGATCATCCGAAAGAAACTATTATTAAGTCTTTTATTAATATAAACTTAGTCGTGTGTCAAAGACTAAGACCTCTTTCCTGTGTAACCTGAAACCTATCCAAAGTATTAGAACCTTACCTAGGTTAATCAATCTTGATGAGAGTAGGTTAACTCAGGAATAAGATTTATGTACGCCAATTACTCAAGAAAATATAGCATCCATGATAACTCCTATAAGAACTAAGATACTTCTCGAATGAAATCCATAGTCGAGAAGTCCAATGGACTCCAACCTCAAGCGGTTAGTAACATACAAATGATTGACACAAATAAGTAAAGTTTTAAATGTAGTCGAGTTGAATATAGAATACAAAAATATGGGGAGATCTGGGTTAAATCATTAGTGCAGAGAGAACTGATTTCAAGTACATAATCGACTTAAAAATTATAACATGTACTGTGATAATTAGGATTGAGGATAATCATCATTACTCGAATTCGAGTTCAAACGGAAAGGGCTACCTAGGAAAGGGCTGCCTGGAGTTAGGTGGAGCCGTTCCATGGGAAAAAGGGCTGCCAACTGCTAGTGTGGAGCCACCTAAGGTGGAGCCGCCTAGGACTTTGACTTCGAGATCATGATAGTTTACCTCAACATCCTAAATGATCAGAGTCAAATAGTTAAAGGTTTTAATAATAAAAAAAAAAAGTAATCGAAGTACAGATGTGAAATTAAGAACATCAAGGGATTGGATACAAGTTAGAAAAGGGAAAGCAATAGAAAACCGAAGTTTTGGCACAGACAATATTGGACAAAGATTTCGGGACAGATTAGCAGTTACTGATGCTCCTTATTTACAAGAAAGATATATTAACAGAAACTCATTGGGCAAAATTTTTATAAGAACATCTAGGAACTACTTATAAGTTATGAGCATCCTTTTTTTTTAACCCCTCCTTTAGGAATAAAGTATATGTAGCCATTAACAAGTTTCTCGACGCTCGTCAAGACCAAAAGTTTTTAGTCGGATTCCAAAATTTGAACCGTCCCCAAACTAGATCACTAGAATTGCCCCAACTCTTAGGTCAACTCTATTCTTATATCACTGTGGTTCCTGGTGAATACAGTAGCCAGGTACAGTTGATAGGTGAGTAGAGAAAGTCAGAAAAATTTTATTCTCAAACCCTAGAATTTATTGCCTTATTGAATCCCATAAACAAGACACCCAAATAAGTTAATAATTACCTCTTAAAAAAAAGATTAATATTATAATGAAAAGATTTACTATAAGAGGTTTCAAGGTGAGCAAAGTAATTAAAATTTTCTATTCAAAATATATTAACAAAGTGTTAGGAGCCCTACATCAACTTATAGAAAAGATGGATTCCTCCTAAGAAAGCTCAAGAATTGGGGTTATTTTAAAGGAATTCAAAGAACTAAAACCCCCTGCGTTTACGGGAGAACCGGATCCTCTGATTGCAGATAGATGGCTAAAGCAAATAGGAAAAATATTAGAGACTTTGAAGGCAACGGATGAATAGAAAGTCACTTTAGCTACTTATATGTTAGAAGGAGAAGCAGATTACTGGTGGGATTCTGTCAAGAGGACCCAAACTAATTTCACTTGGGAGGAGTTTATCAAAGTTTTTTTTTTTTTGAAAAATATTTCTCAGATGCTGCCAGAGATAAAATGATTGCAGAATTCTTAGAACTTTTTCTAGGAAAGCTTAGTGTTTCCAGTATAGAGCCAATTTTATTGAACTGTCACGTTTTGCCCAGTATCTAATAGCCACTGAAGAACTAAAGTCCAAAAGGTTTGATCAATGTTTGAATCCTCATATTCAAACCAGAGTGGCGGTACTCTGTATTCGAAAATATGGAAAACTAGTACAAACTGCTTTAGTGGCAGAACGAGAATGGGAGGAAACTCGAAAAATATTTGAAAAGAATAGACTGAAAAGAAGTACACCATTGATAGAGTCAAATAAAAGACCAAAGATACAAGAGTTTCCAGCAAGGATGAGTAGTCCTCCAAAATCTACAGGACCTCGGACTTGCTTCACATGCGGATCGCGGGATCATTTTCAACGATACTGTCCTCGCTTGAATGGTAACATTCCAACCAGTCCTCCTTTTCGAAATGCTCCACAAGTACCGGTAGCTCGCACCGCTCAAAATCAAAAGGTGCCTGGAAAAGCATTTGCAGTATTTACTGAGGAAGAATCAAACGACGTCATTAAAGGTATGAACGATCCACTTTTAGAATATTATTCTAATTAAAAATAAGTGAGTTATAAACAGAACAATTTGAATTTTCGTAAGCACCATTTTGAAAATCTAGCTAAAGTAATTTTAGACCGGGTTCGAACTATTTGTTCATATCAATTCACTTGACTAGAGACTTACAATTAAAGACAGTACCGTTAGGGTATATACTTGCCCTCACCACTGCACTTAGTGATATGGCCAAAACAAACAAAGTCTGCAGAAACTGTATACTAAGAATTGAAAATATGGAGTGGTGGCCAAATTGAAATTGAAGAAAATTTGATATTATATTAGGAATAGACAGGTTATCCAAATATAGGATGATGATGAATTGTTATCGGAAGAATGTTACCTTTTATGATGAATTGTTATCAGAAGAATGTTACCTTTTAAACACCTGAAGGAAAGGAAATAATATTCTGCAAAAGAAAATTCGGAAAGAGAAAAGCAAAAAAATCTATCACTTGATGATTGGAAGAAATTGTGAAGAAGTTACTTAGGAATTAGATCCAGAAATATACTAGTTCAAGGTACGTACTTTAAATTTCGAGGACGAAATTTTTATTAGGGGTAGAGAATGTAACAACCCAAAATAAAATAATAGTTTAAAAGGTCATTATAAGAAATTTTTATACAAAATTTAAAATAAAAAACGGACTACGCCATTGCGTCCGTCTCGTCGAAACGATTAAAAACCATATATAAACTTTTTCGTTTTGAACTCATTTAAAGCATTAAAAAATTAAAAGAAAAATGCTATATACATATGTAAACATAAATAGCCAATAGAAGGATTCGAACTCAAGACCTTTTATTAAATTCTTAAAACCATTTCCTCTAACCATAAATCCATTAAGATTTTTCTATTTAAATATAGTAAAAATAATTGTTATTCTATAACTAGGAAGACCAAGCGTCATCTGACCGTTCGATCACAATCGAACGGCCAGAATACAAAACGACACATGGAATACCAATCGTCATCTGTGACCGTTCGTTTCCAAATCGGACGGCCAGAATACTAAACGGCAGATTTGCAATAAAGCCCCCGAGACTCTACGTATTCTCGGGGGGCCTATATAAACCCCCCCTCCCACAAACATCTGCACAACAGTCCTCGCGACCAAGCGGGCCCCACCACCCACCGTCGACCACACTCAGCCGCCGCCGCCACCGGCCGCCGGCCACCGCCGCCCGCCACCGCCGGCCACCCCCGCCGCCGGTCGCCGCCGGCTACTGCCGCCGGCCGACGTCCGTCGCCGCCTGCCAACCGCCGGCCACCACCGCCAACCACCGTCGCCGGTCGCCGCCGGCCGACCACCCTCCGCCGTGGGTCGCCACCGCCGGCCGCCTCCCTCCGCCGCCGGTCGCCGCCGCCGGCCAACCACCGCTTCCACCAACCCGGGTTGTTGGGTCGGGTATGTAATTTAAACCCGTTAACCCGTTCGGATTTTTAAATCTATTTATAAATTGCTGATGCAAAAAGGCTATACTTGATTTAGAACCCACAACCTCTTCTAAACCTATTCTAAAACCCTTTAGGCTAACCAATAGATCCATTTACATCTTATGTTTATAAATCACCTATAATTAAATATATAGATTATCTATGTAAACTATATTGACCTTATCTTACTCATACGGACTCGAAATTGAGTTCTGTCAGTGGCGTTGGATTCGTAATGACAAAATACACCTACTTAGATTATAAAATACCACAACCAACAATTAAAAAATTAAAATTACTATTTTACCCCTAAGGTAAAATGATCATAACCTTTTCTTTTAAACTCGGAATCGAATTCCGTCTGCGGCTACGATTTCAGAATAAAAACCCCCACAATATAGGTATAAATTCAAAAATATTTTAATAATGACCAAAATATCCCTATAAGATAAAATGCATTAAATACATTGGTTTAAAACCTAATAAATCCACCTCGGGATTTGAGTCCGTCTGATCCTTGTAAAACTAACAAAAGATAAAAATATATTTCAGGTCGTGAGCTTGCGAAGGCATCTTTATCAAGAAAAAGATTCTACGACGGTTCAGGTAGGGGATTTAAACTTAGTTTATTCATGCTAATTATATACTATAGAATGTCGGTAATTTGATATGGAATGGTAAATTTTGAAATACGTAATCACTTATTGGGGTGTGGGGCTAGCCCTGGCTGAGGCCAAAAAGTACCTGGGTGTGGGGCTGTCCCTGGCTTGCGAGCCTAAAAGATAAATCCTAGGTGTGGGGCTGTCCCTGGCTGCGGGCCAAAAAGATAATCTTGGGTGTGGGGCTGTCCCTGGCTGCGGGCCAAAAAGATAATCCTAGGTGTGGGGCTAGCCTTGTTGCGGACTAAAAGTACCCGGGTAAGGATTGAGATTCCTACCCTGGCCGGAAGAGCTAAAAAGGGAATCGGGTGATTAATGTTTTAATTATTTACTTTTCGTAGTCATGTTTACTGCTTTCAATACATATTATTTAGCATGAACAAAACTGAGTCATTGGTGAGTCAGTGGATAGAACTCACCCCCCTACAGATGATGTGCACCCTACAGAGACAAACCCTGCAGTACCCGAAGAGGATGAGGAGCGATCGGGGGTCGACCCAGAAGGAGTTGAAGACCCACTCTACACACCTTTCTATGACGATGACGGAGCTGGATTATGATGTATTAATGTGGAAATTCTTAGCTTTAGGCTTTCGATTTCGATAAATTGTATGAAACAATGATGTTTTAATAGAGTGGCTCAGTAATTTTCATATTTGATGGAATTTATTTATATCAAGTTTTTATCCCTAACACCCCAGTATTATACGGGTTGAATTAATCCGTAAAATATCGGGGCGTTACATGGCTCAGCGGCGGTCGTGGCGTGCGCGGGCGCAGGTGGCAGGCGCGGGTGGCGAGGCTGCGGCCGGGCGATCGGTGCACAGGCAGCGACGGCACGGGGTGCGATGCGTATGTGGCGGCCGAGCACGGGGGCCGGCTGTGGTTGGCCGGTGGTGTACACAGGTGGTGGCCGGTGGCTATGGCACTGATGGCTCCGGTGAGGCACGACAGGTGGCGACCGAGCGCTGGGCGACGCGGTAGCCGGCCAGAGGTTGGAGGCTCGTTTTGCACGGCTCGAAGACCGCAGCCCCGTTTGGGGGCTGTGGGTTTTAAGAGAGAATAGGGATGTGACCCTTTGGGTTTGTAGATTTTGAAGGAAGTAGGGGCTGCCGACCCCTCTCCGGTCTCAGGTTTTTCATGGGGCTTTTTTTTTTTCCGACTTCAAAACTTGCCTGCATCTTAATTTGACTTGGACTTTTCGTTTCCTTGCAGGACTTGTCCCTTCGAGTGCTTTCCGAAGGCCGGCGGGATCGTTGAGGTCTACCGCGAGAGCAGAGTGACTGGCGAGGTTGCACTCGGGCAGGCTGGGCAAGACGGGCTGGATGTTCCTCTGGACTTTGGAGATAACTTTTTCTGGTGGTGATGTCAGCTTGGAGGACATAGAGATGGGCGTTCTGGAGTTCAACGAGGAGGAAGACGAAGCCACTAGCATTGATAAGGAGCAGCCTGTCTTGGTCATCTTTTGCTTGCCGATCTTGACCTCGGTGACAGCTACAATAATCTTTTTGGCTTCGTGGAGATCGCGAAGGATGCAGTCCTTGGCTCGGTGCCCTTTTCTTCTCCTTTTTTTTTGCCTTGACTTGATTGGTTTGTGCCCGTATGCGTGACTGATTTGTGCTTTTCTCCCTTTCTTTCTTCAGGGTCCGCCGTTATGAGAGCTTTTCGTCGTCTGGATGGATCGTCGATGCGATCTCCCACGGGAGTACGCATCTTCGTTTCCCTTTTGTGCAAGTCTTCGATCTGCCGCCGTTACGAGAGCTTTCCGACTTCTGGATGGATCGTCGATGCGGTCTCCCATGGGAGTGTGCATCTTCGTTTCCCTTTTGCGCAAGTCTTCTGCCGCCGTTACGAGAGCTTTCCGACTTCTGGATGGATCGTCGATGCGGTCTCCCACGGGAGTACGCATCTTCGTTTCCCTTTGCGCAAGTCTTCGGTCGCCATTATGAGAGCTTTTCGACTTTTGGATGGATCGTCGATGCGGTCTCCCACGGGAGTACGCATCTTTGTTTACCTTTTGTGCAAGTCTTCTGCAGCCGTTACGAGAGCTTTCCGACTTCTGGATGGATCATCGATGCGGTCTCCCCCGGGAGTATGCCTCTTCGTTCCCCTTTTGCGCAAGTCTTCTACCGCCGTACTTCGAAGCAGGAAGCGTGTGTCGAAGTTGGACGAGCTCATTCTCACCAATGAGGGATCTTTACGGTAGATTGTTCGACCGAGTCCGGAGTTGCCATTCAGAAGTCAGTTCCAATGGATGTTTTGGCCGTAGCTTCTTTTGTCAGTTCTTGTGGCGTCTTTGACAGCTGTCACGGCGATGGTTCAGGAGGCGGTTCCCGTGCTTGGTTCTTCAGGACAGGATCGCGCTTTGTCTCAATACTCAGAGGCTTGCCAGCGAAAGTGTAGATCGCAGAGCCTTCTTTCTAAGCTTCTTTTTGATAATTGTACTGGAAGTTTTTCTAGGCGATGCTCACACCCTTCTAGGAGGAGGGTCTTGACGCTTTGATTAGCCGGTGGGTTTCCTGGTGGATGGCTCCTTGTTTGAGGAGCATATGTGCACCCTTTTGGCGGATAGGTAGGCTCATTACTTGCAATGGGCTTCACTAGAGGAGGACGCTTCCTTGGCGTTGGCAAAGGCCAAGGAAGAGGAACATCGACTGGAGAGGCTTCACACGTTTGCTACTGCAGATTTGGTTCGGGTGTAGAAGAAGATAGAGATTACTCGCGCGTTGCTTCAGAAGCTAGAGACCCTCCTTGCAAAGCAGGGTGCAAAGTTGGTGACGCGTTGAGCTGGTAGGGCGATCGAGAAGGCTTCCGGAGCGAACCTTGTGAAGCAGCGTGCAGAGTTGGCGACGCGTTGGAAGCTGACGGCTTCTCTACCCCTGGAGTTGCAGCACGTGTAAGCTGCGGGAGGCGAGCCGCTTCGGTGCCTCTAGGACTTCAACTTGCTACTCATGCGTTGCTTCAGAAGCTGGAGTCCCGTTTGGAGAAAGCTCGAGCAACCGAGAAGACTTTTGCAATGGAGCTTGCAAAGCAGCGGGAGGAGCTTACGAATCACTGAGAGCTGGTAGTTTCTCGCCTTTCGGAGTTGGACTTGCGTCTTTTCTGGGCTTATTTTTCTGGAATGGTGGTTTTTTTTTTGTTTGGACTGAACCTTTACAGGCTGCCTACGTACCCTACTGAGAGGGATCAAGTCACACGTAGTTCCTTCATTCCCTTTTTTTTTTGGGGGCAAGGGGGGTAACCTTGCGCTAGGCAAAGTACCTTTTAAGGGACTTGCCGTTGGTAGGCAGAGTCACTGCTGGTTCGCAGTTGTCATCCGCCTTATTCGCTTCAATGTAGTTAGAAGTGTAGATCTTCTTGCCTGGAGTTTTGGTGATTGCTGGAGTTTGACAGGAGCCGATGCCTCGGCGATTTGGAAGGATTTGTTCACCGCTTTTGAAGAGGCGGGCTTGAGTCTTTGTCAGGCGATGTGGTATTGCAATTGAGGGTAGTGAACTCATATGCACTGTGCTTTCTTTGTTGCGGCTGGATTTGAACATCAACTCAGTGGAGTTTTGCCCTTGAGTGTTTCCTGGCTTGATTGTGAGTTGCTCGGAGCTGGTGTACTTGGAAGACTCGGTTGAGCTCGAGGCATGCAATAAACCATGAAACGGTATTATCATCTCTTGCAAAGTGATAAAGTTGGCCTCGGAGAATGGTGACAATAGTTCCTTTGCTGGAGTGGAAGGTGATCATCCTGGCTTGCGAAGCCATTGAGGTGCGAGCCACAGGATTGTCGCAGTTTGAGCAAGCAACGAAATGCGTGGCGTTGAGCTTGATTTGGAGTTGATGTGGATTTTTCGTCTTGATGCTGGCGCTCCTTTGACTTTGTGCACCGTCTAGCTGGAGGATGTCGCTGGTTTTGCAAGTGGAGAGGTTTTGTCCCTCGCAACTGCTTTGACTTCTTGGGCTCGTGGTGCCTTTGCTGGAGGAACTTTCGCAACGGGTTCTTCGGCCTGGTGGCACTCGACGTCAGCAAGGTATGCTTTGGCCTCGTTACACGGCTTGTCGTTTGCGGTGATGCTTCTCTCCATGCTTTCGATATTGGAGCCGCCTTCTTTATCGTCTTCCTGGAACACTTGATGAACTTCCATCATGCAGCAGGAAACCTTGAAGTTTTGATCAGCTTCAAGGAAGCGATTGGGAAAGAACTCCTGGAGTGTTGCTAGCTCTAGGCGTGTTTGCTGGAGATGATTTTCCGGACTTGCTGGAGGTACTTTGGATGTCTTTCTTTCTAGAGTTTCACTCTTTTCCTTGAAGGTCTTTCTTTCGGGAGTTTTGTTGTCACCCGATCTTGCTCGTGGTTGGTCAGACGTGCTATTTGGTAGTTTGATCGTCGTGGCCTTCTCCTTCGAGGCGTCATAGCCCATGCGTTTTTATCAAGAAGATCTTCCTCGCCAGGGTGAAGAATTGGTGCCGTGACCGAAGGCTCTTCTTTGACCGAAAGGACTTGCTCTTTTGGAGGCTCTATCGACTCATCTTCTGATCCCCAGCCGGTTGGCTTGATTTCTTTTATTGGGATCAAAGGAGGCTTGGAGTAAAAGACGTAGAAGTCAAACTTACCTGATGGCTGGCCTAGCAGGCTGACTTCAGGGTCTCTTTGCTCGTCTCTTGCTTTGAGCACATGCTGGGATGTAGCTTTATTTGGAAGAGGGAGTGTTTGCACGAGAGGCGGTTGCCCCCAAGGCAGTGAGGATTTGACCCTGGGCACTGCAGGAGCATACCGTCGTCGTCTTCTTGGAGCTGGTTTTGCCATGGATCTTTGACAGACGATGCGCAGCCTTGCTGAAGTGCATTGTGGAGCAGTCAGCATTGGCGGGAAGGAATCAAAGGTGATTGACGTCATATTTGACTCGACGATATCACCAGAGTCGATCTTGATCATCCCTTGCTTGGCGAGTGCCATGATCTTATCTTTAAAGACAAAGCACTTCTCGATGGGATGACTGACCATCCAGTGGTACTTGCAGAAGAGCGGATCGTTGACTCGATGTGCTTGTTCCGGCCTTTTTGGTGGCGGAAGCTCGATCATCTTTTCTTGCATCAACTGATCGAACATGGAGGAAACTTCCGAGTCTGGGAAGGGATACTCCTTAGCTTCAAGCTCCTCGAGAGTCATCCTTGGTGGCCGTTGAGGCTGAGGAGGTGGTATGGCGGCTCCTTTGCCTTTGTCCGGCTTGCCACCGATCTTGAGTGGTTTGGAAGTCGAAGCGAGGTCGGTGATGTTGACTTGCTTTGATGCCGCCGGTTTGTCCTCCTCTTCCACCTTCAAGAAGGCTTTGGCCTTTGATTCCCCATGATTTGCTAAGCTGAGCTCCATGTCGTGAGCCCGAGTCGTCAGTTCTTCGAAGGATCGAGGCTTGATCCCTTTGAGGATGTAGAGCAAGCCCCAGTGCATGCCTTGGTTGCACAACTCGATGGCCAAGTCTTCAGACAAGCGATCTCGCGAGTTTAGCGCAAGGTTTCTCCAACGATCGATGTAGTCGATCACCGGCTCATCCTTCCTTTGCTTGGTAGCAGTAAGCTCGGTCATGCTGACGATGCGCCAAGTGCTGTAGAAGCGGTTGAGGAACTCCCTCTCCATTTGATCCCAGCTGTCGATGGACCATGGAGGAAGATCAACGTACCAGTCAAAAGCATTACCTTTGAGGGTGCGAACGAACTGCTTCTGTAACAACCCAAAATTTATTAATAATTTAAAGGTCATTATAAGAAAATTTTTATAGAAAATTCAAAATAAAAATCGGACGGCGTCATTGCGTTCGTCTTGCCGAGACGATCAAAAAACCTATTCAAACTTTTAAGTTTTGGACGCATTTAGAGTATTTAAAAATTTTTGAAAAAAAATATATATATATATGAATATATATATATATATATAGCCTATAGAAGGATTTGAACCTATGACCTCTTCACTAGAATTTTTAAAGTTTTTCCTCTAGCCAAAAGACCCGTAATGCGTTTCTGTATTAGAAACAGCCAATATAAATAATATATATACTAATGGGGAGACCAACAGCCGTTGACCCTTCGTTTTCGATCGGACGGAAAGGGTCGCGCAGATGTAACTGAAGCCGGCGACCTTTCGTTTCCGATCGGACGGGTACAGCCGCAGTACGCACTAAATTGCCGATTTGCAATAAAGACCCTGTGACTTTTTGAATTCCCAAAACTACTATATAAACCCCCCCTCCATAAGAGATTTTCACTCCAGCCCGCCTCGAGAACCGTGCCCTACCTCTCCCCTTCCCCTCGACAACCACCAACCGCCGCCGGCCGACCGCCGCCCACCCGCCGACCGACCGCCGCCGACCGCCGCCCGCCGCCCGCCACCGGTCGACCGCCGCTGTCGGTCGACCACCCGCCACCGGCCGACTGTCCACCGCCGGCGACTGCCGCCGCCTCCTGCCGCCGGTCGCCGCCTCCCAAAACTCCGGTTAGTATTTTATTAAATATTAAGATGGGCTGAAGCCCAGTAGACCCATATATAACCCACTATGATATATGGGCTAAAGCCCATTAAGGAATGGGCCAGCCCATTTAATTTAAAATTTAAATTGATAGAGCTACTCTAATTTTTATTAACTAAAACATTACTGCTGCAGTCAACCGAACTATTTTTATAAGGGCAGACACAAATTAAAAACCCGCTAAATAGCCAACTGTTTTGGCCGTACCGGGAGCAAACGAACTCAGAATTGAGTTCCGTTTGTGGCCACGGGTCCGTAATGAAAAGATCTACACACCAATATAGATTTAAGCTATTTTTGAAATTATAAAAATACCCTTAAAAGGAGAAAAACCCATTAGTTCACATCAAAAAATGTTTCGGAAAAATCCTAGAAAATTTAGGAAGAAACTAACAAATTATTAGTAACATATTTTCAGGTTTCGAGCGTGATAAGGCTTCCTCATCAGAAATAAGAGTTTGCAACGGTTCAGGTAGGGGATTTTAACCAAGTTTCTTCATGCTAAATATCTGCTATAGATTATCGGTAAATTGCTATGGGTAGTAAATTGTGAAGTACGTGATCACTTGTTTGGGTGTGGGTCTAGCCCTGGCTGAGGCCAGAAAGTACCTGGGTGTGGGTCTAGCCCTGGCTACGGGCCTAAAAGTTACCTAGGTGTGGGGCTAGCCTAGTCTGAGGACTAAAAGTACCTAGGTGTAAGGCTAGCCTTGTTGCGGACTAAAAGTACCCGGGTAAGGATTGAGATTCCTACCCTGGCGGAAGGGCCAAAAAGGGAATCGGGTGATTCATGTTTTCTATTATTTACATTTCGTAGTCAGGTTTACTGTTTTTCCATACAAATATTTAGCATGAAATAAACTATGTCATGAGGTGAGTCAGTGGTTTTGGACTCACCCCCCTACAGATGTTGTGCACCCTTCAGAGTCAAATCCTGCAGGACTGGAAGAGGACGGAGAGTGAGTAGGGAACGACCCAGAAGGAGTTGAGGACCCGCTGTACACCCCTTTCTACGAAGACGCCGGAGCCGAAATATGAAGTGTCGTTGCAGAAGAATAAATTTTTGCCTTAGACTTTTGTTTTCATGAAATGTATCAAACAATGGTTTTTATAATAAAGTGGCTCAGTTAAGTTCCAATCTTGATGGACCTTAGTTATACCAAGCTTTTATTTTCTAACACCTCAATATTATACGGATCGAATAAATCCGTAAAATATCGGGGCGTCACAGCTTCACCATCTCGTCGCCGTATGTGTCGGCGTTGTTGCAAGTTTCGATGAAGTGGGCAATGTGTTGCCATGGATTGCCCTTCCCGTCGAAGTGCTGGAACTTTGGCGGCTGGAACCCGGTGGAGAAGCGCAGCTACTGGATCCTTACGGTGTAAGGCTTTGAGTATGCCGCCGTGATCGGAGGTAGAATATCACCGTGGGAACGCATCATGTCGGCCACCAACGCTTGTATTTGCTGGGCATTCATTGTTGCTGCCATCGAAGGTTGTGTGGCCACCGGGACTGGCACGGGAGCCGAGGAGAGTGCGGGAGTAGTCGCTAGAATTGTCGGAACAACTTCTGCAAAAGCGGGAGTTGGAGACGGAGCTGGAGCAGCTATTGGAGAAGCAGGAGGTTGGCTGAATGCCGTATCATCCCTCGCACTTAGTCTTTGAAGCAAGGTATTGATGTGACGATCCTTCTCCTCCATTAGTCGAGTGATTTGCGCCATATGTTCACCAATTTGCATGACTTAGAGCTGGAGAGCGGACGAAGGATGATGATGCAGGATGTCTCGACGCTGCATGCCTGCATCGTCGCCATCATCGTCGGAGACGTAGTTGCACCGACTTGCTTCTGTTTGATGATGGAGGTTTGCCCCCTACAAAGGAGGTGCAAGACCCGCTGGAGAACCCGAATGGGCTCTGGGTTGGGGCTAGACCTCCCTAAATTTCTGGACTTGAATTCCAGGATCGAGGCTTGTTTCTTCATGCACCAAGGCCTCATTGGTGCTTTGGCGAGCATCTTCGGCAACAGTTTCTGGCATGAAGAAGTCCGCAAGAGTTTGAGTACGCCGAGTGTAGACGCGTACTACCGGGGGAACATAATCCTCCGGGTTTTCTGGATCGCCTTGTTAGAGTAGTGGAGACTCGGCGATAGGTGAAAGGCTTGTTGGAGCAAACGTATCATCGTTCGTCCCGGCCATGGCGAACTTGAAGTAACTCCTTCAGACGTACGGATGAAAGGAGAGGATGTCCCCCTGGGCGTGCCAGAAATCTGTGGTCGCAGAAAAAGATACGGGTCATCTTTATTGCGGATCACACGAGATTACAGAGTACGCCGGGACCCGAGGGCTCGGGTGTGGCGAGTCCGGGTGCGGCGAGTGTTGATCAGGAGATTGTGGGAGAGATCCTCTAGAGGGTCCCTTTGATCCGCGTCTCCACGTGGTATTAGTGCGAGAGCTCTGAAGGAGCTGCCCAGGACAGAGGTCTTTACAGGGTGAGGGTTTTTGAGAGGCTAAGGAGTTTTCGCCATTGATTTTGTCCCGTCCGTGCTTCGCGCTTTCTCGTCTAGGGAGGCTTTAGGCTTCGTTCCTTGGTCTTCGTGTCTTCCTCGATCCTTGCTTGACCTCAGCGTCCTTGATCGTCGGTTCGCGGCGTCGATCGTGTTTTGGCGTCAGCTTTGGCTTTAGCTTTCGGCTTTGGCGTAGCTTTGGCGTGGCTCTGGCTTTTGCTTTGCTTTGGCGCTTGCGCTTGAACGTAGACGGGTAGAGACTTGCAATGCTTTAGTTCTTCCGGACTTTGCATCGTATCGGCTAGAACGTGCGGTGCTTTGCTCGTGACCGGCGTAGTTGCTTGGCTTTGGCACGTGCGTTGCTTTGGCGCGGGCTTTACCGGTGCGTCTGCTTTGGCTTCTGGTGTTGGCTTTGACTTTAGCTTTGACTCGATCTTCTTCTCGAACGGCGATGGCTACTTTTTCTGGGCTTTTTTATTCTTCCGGCTTCCTCGACGGTTGTGGCGTCGGCTGGCTTCTTCTCCGGGCGTATTTGGCTTGATCGGAGTTGAAGGTTTCTTGTGGAGATGGTGGGTGTAGCACCGATCTCCGTGCGACGGTTGTAGCATCGGCTTTTGTTGATGAAGACGGCGGGGGTAGCACCGATCTCCGCACGACGGTTGTAGCATCGGCTTTTGTTGACGAAGACGACAGGGGTAGCACCGGCTTCAGGCCTTCTTCTCCTGGCTTTCTTCTTCGTGCAAGGAGTTGATGCCTTTGTTGAAGACGACGGGTGTTGTCGGCTTCGATCTTCTTCTCCGGCCTTTGCTTATGGCGTCTTCGGAGCTGATGAAGATTGTTGGAGCAGTCGGGGTGATGACGACTCCGGGTCTTCTTCTCCAAGCTTTCTTCTTCGTGCGAGGAGTGGAAGCTTTGATCTTCGAGTGCAAGGTCTTCACGTTGATGAGGACTTGAAGGGCCAAGGATTCCCGTAGGACGTGCTTGCCGTGCCTTGTGAAGCCTTCGGTCTTCAAGCGTTGGAGATTCTCTTGTAGAGCCCTTTCGTCTTCAGCTTTTCGGACCCTTGATGCCTTCCCCCACCCCCTCTATTTATAGGCAAAAGGGGGGAGGTTGGGAGAGATATGGCTGAAATCTTTTTGTTTCATCCAATATCTCCCCCCATAACCATCAAGATATTGTTCCCTTATTTGGGGAAACAAACTCGATCCCCTCCTTTTTAGTTGGGGTGGTTACGGGCTAGATGTGACTCAATCTTTGAAGATTGAGTTGTTATTTTTTGCACTTTTTGGATCGGATGGCGACACAACGTCATCTTGTCCGTTGGATCGAGGGATCGTCGCGGATCTACGGCTGCGTAGACGTCCACACCACCTCCCCCTGCATCGAGGCGGTTTTGATTTTTTTTTTCTTTTCTTTTCTTTTCTTCTCTTTTTCTTTTTTTCTTTCTTTTCTTTTCCTTTATGGCCGGCCCCACCTCCCCATGGTGAGGGGGGTACGGTTTTCAAGAAGACCGGCCCCCCTCTTTGTGTTCGAGTTGCGGGTCCGGTGGACCCGTTTGCTTTGAGTTGGGCCGCGACGCGCCAATTGGGTTTGCACGCGGGCCGAGTTCGCATGCGGGCCGTTCGTGTGCGGGCCCAATTTCGCATGAGGGCCGTTGTGTATGGGCCGAGTTGCGCATGTGGGCCGTTGTGTGTGGGCCGAGTTGCATGCGGGCCGTTGTGTGCGAGTCGGGTTCGACCCGAAGGCCGTTGGGTGCGGGCCTATTTTACGTGTGCAAATCGGGTTCGACCCGTGGGCTAATTTCAATGTCCACATCCATATAAAGTAAGGGGGATTAATTACGTCAGAAAAATACAAGTATATTGCTAATTTTCCATTTCTTTTTTTTTAAACCCTTACTTCTTGGAGTCCATATACTTTTTCCCGGTATCTAGGGTCGGATCTTGGATGAGTCATTAATTGTAGTAGTAATATTTCGGAGTATAAGGACAGTTGCTACAGTGAAATCACTATAGCAGAGGAATGGTATTTATATTATATACACCCGAATTTATATTTCATTAACCCGAATTGAATCACTGTAGCTACAGATTCTGAAGTATAAATTCGTGTTAGCATAGTATAAATTCGGAAGTATCAATTGGATCTATCGGAGTATAAATTTAGGGGTATTCTAGTCATTTGTTATGAATTGAACACGTCAATAGGGTTTAATGTAAAAGTACCTTTTCGGGTTGGGTCTTAGCACAAATTAACGAGTCAAGCCAAAACCTTATTCAGAGTGATTTCTCAAAAAAAAAGAAACCTTATTGGGAGTGGTGCTTAAAAGCATCTTCTATAAAATGACTTTTCACCAAGTCCCCTCTATATTTTTACACGTGTTGTGTTGTCTGTGTATGGAGATAATAGCATTCCAACCCACCACGACACCGATTTTGACCTTCAAGGAGGCTCCTCAAAGCATTCCACTCCAATAGTCTCCTCTGTAGGCTCCTCAAAGTGGAAAATGACACCATTGCTAGGGCGATTGCGCGGCCTATATTGTTCAATGAGCCATTGAGAGAGGCATCTCCCCTCCTCAACAAAGAGGAGCCCGGGTCACTCCTCCATATGCTAGCTCCCTCAGCAATAGGGAGCTATCAGGGAGGCTATTGGAGATGAATTTTGGGGACCGCTCTTTTTTTAATGACTTTTTGGCAGCTATGGAGGAGGGTGTTGGAAATGCTCTAAGAAGGTCTATTCTAATCAAACTCACCCTTGTAAAGAGCATTTTTGCTACACAAATGATTTATTGCACTTGCTTACGACCCAATTGTGTGTTGCCGCTTACGGGATCTCACCTGTTTTGGCTAAATTTGTTCGTCCAAACCAATCTGTGAGATATTTCATGAAAGTTATTTATTGTTGAGTCGTGGTAGCTCTTGTGTTCATGAAGATCAATCAAGTCCATGACAATAGTTTAAGATCATCTGAAGACTCAGCAGTATTCCATTAGACGTCTTTAGATACTCACTTGAGCAGCGTGTGATGTATGGGTTTACAGTGGTAAAGATAAGGTTTCTCGATCACATCGTTTTGTGTGAGTTTTTTCTTTGTTGATCGGTTTTATGTTTTTTCGAGGATTCAACATGATTTCATTTGGTGCCCATTTTAGAATAATTATTTTTAAAATAGAACATATTTTTTCAAATTTCTCGAAGAACGAAACTTTTCTGTTGAAATCTAGGTAGTGAGGATCCAACACTTACAAAATTCTCTAAATGTTGGAAGTCCACACTAGTCGCTCTGACCGTTGTCCGGATTGACTGTATTTTGCGTCCGAACAAAGGTTCGGATGACCAGACAATAGGTCGGCTAAGTGTTAAAAGTTCGTACTGGCCATCCAAACTGTTGTCCGGACTGGGTGGATTTGGTTTCCAGACAATTGTCCGGACTGCTAGGCGATGGGTCAGATCCTTCATAGTGGTCCGGACCATAATAAACTAAAACATATTGGGTGTCCATACCGATTTCTAGATTTGGGGGTTTTCTAGGTCTCACGTCCGGACCATTATTCAAACATGTTTTGGGCAGTTTGGACCATTGTCCGGACAGGTACGTTATTTACCCAAGCTAAGACTGACCAAGTCAGCATTGGGTCTAGACCCTTGGATGATCATCCTATAGCTGAAATTGGCTTGGGATTGATCTACCCTATGTAAGGTATTTTCCTCTCTCATTTGTGGGTGGAAAAATCAGAGGAGAAGAACCATTTGCTTGGTTTTTGAAGGTGAAACTCTTGGAAATTCTTCGTTCCTTTATCCTCCCTTTGAGCCTTATCACCAAGGTAAGATCTCTTATAGCTCGTAGGTTATTTTCCATCATGTCTGTTTTATCCATGTATATTTGAAGCATTGTTTTTCTTTATGGAATTGATTCAACTATCCCTTTATTTTTAGTTTTTTGGTTTCCTCTTTTATCCCTTGTAAATCCCATGTGTTGGGTTCTTCTTTATAAATCCGAAGAGGATTGGGTCTCGCTTGGGTGAACTTTGTGAGAAAAACCCTAATTCTCCTTAGTAGGTATTCGGGGTTTACCGATATAAAATCCTTTGGGGTCCGTCAGATGGGTTACTCCGACAAAATAGTCCCTTAAAGGATGCTACCACCCACATTGGGTTGTGGCTTACTGTGACGACCAAGATCCAATAGTCCAATTGTAACACCCCGGTATTTTACGGATTTATTCAACCCGTATAATACTGGGGTGTTAGGAATAAAACTTGGTATAGATAAATTCCATCAAATATGGAAATTAACTGAGCCACTTTATTCAATAACATAAGTGTTTGATATATTTCTTGAAAAATAAAAGCCTAAGGCTTAATTTTAACACACTTCATATTTTTACTCCTGCATCCTCATAGTATAGTGTGTAGAGTGGATCTTCAACTCCCTCCGGTTCTCCCTCCATTCGCTCCTCACCTTCTTCTTGCCCTGCAGGATCGATCTCTGTAGGGTTCATAACATCTGTAGGGGGGGTGAGTCTAATTCACTGACTCACCTAAAACTTAGTTTTATTCATGCTAAGATATATGTACTGAAAAGCAGTGAACATGACTATGAATAGTAAATAAAAAAAAACATTGATCACCCGATTCCCTTTTTGGCCTCAGCCAGGGTAGGAATCTCAAGCCTTACCCGGGTACTTTTTGTTCGCAACAAGGCTAGCCCCACACCTAGGTTCTTTTAATCCTCAGACTAGGCTAGCCCCACACCTAGGTTCTTTTTGGTCTCAGCCAGGGCTAGACCCACACCCATGTTACTTTTTGGCCTCAGCCAGGGCTAGACCCATACCCAAACAAGTGATCACATATCTCAAAATTTAAAAGTCCATAGCAATCTACCGTTATTCGATATCATACACTTTAGCATGAATAACTCAGTTTAAATCCCCTACCTGAAGCGTTGAAGACTCTTTCTTCTGATAAGGAAGCCTTAGGAAGCTCAAAACCTAAAAATATATTACTATATTTTGTTAGTTTTTACCCTAACTTTTATAAGGATTTGCCGAAACGTTTTTCGATGAGGACTAATAGGTTTTATTTCTTTAGAGGTATTTTGGTCATTTTTAAAATATTTTGAATTTATACTCAGTTTGTAGATTTTTTTCATTTTGAAACCGTGGCCGCAGATGGAACTCAATTCGGAGTTTGTTTGCTCCCGGTATGGCCAAAATAGTCGGCATTAGCAGAATTTAAATGGTTGATCTGCCTTTAGTAAAACGGTCAGGTTGTTTTCAGTAATAACGGTTCAGTTAACGAAGGCAGAGTCATTTTATCACCGTTTATTTTTGGGCTTAATGGGCTTCGGCCCACAGAATTTAATAAGCTTAATGGGTTTCGGCCCACAGGGTTTACTGGTTTAAATGGGCTTCGGCCCACAGAATGTAATGAGTTTTAATGGGCTTCGGCCCACGGAAATAAATAGGCTTACTGGGCTTCGGCCCACAGAATTTTATATAAAAATAATACTAATTGGGCAAAAAGGCTGACCAGTGGCGGGTGGCAACCGGCGGCGGCGGGCGGTGACCGGCCGGCGGCGGGCGGTGGCCTACGGCGGGTGGACGGTGGCCAGCAGCGAGCGGCCGGCGGTGGCCGGCGGCGGGTGGCCGGCGGCGTTTACCGACGAGGGAGGGGTTTTTAGATGAGCACAGATATCGAGATGGGCTTGGGTGAAGAACTCTGTTGAAGGGGGGGTTTATATAGGCTTTTTTGGAATACCAAATGTTCTAAGGTCTTAATTGCAAAACAACCGCTTTACTGTTTCAGCTACGCGACCGTTCCCGTCCGATCGAAAATGAAAGGTCGACGATTGAGATGTCTTTTGATCTCCCCCTCTTTACTATAATAATTATCTTCCTGGTGTTTAGATAGAAAAGCTTTAAGGGTCTTCTGGTTAGAGGGAAAAGTTTAAAATTCTATTAAATGGGTCTCTGATTTGAATCCTTCCATTAGATATATATATATATATATATATATATATATATATATATATATATATATATATATATATATATATATATATATATATATATATATATATATATATATATATATATATATATATATATATATATATATATATATATATATATATATATATATATATATATATATATATATATATATATTTAAATGCTTTAAATGAGTTCAAAACGTAAAAGTTTGTATATGTTTTTTGATTGTTTCGACGAGACGGACGCAATGGCGCCATCCGATTTTTATTTTGAATTTCTTATCAAAAATTCTTATAATGACTTTTAAATTATTAATTTATTTTGGGATGTTACATCCTCTACCTCTAATAGAAATTTCGTCCTCGAAATTTAAAGTACGTACCTTAGCTGTTGAACAAATATGGATATTGCTTTTGTATTTCCGACTTCAATTCCCAAGTAGCTTCCTCCTCGTTGTGATGTTGTCATAGCACTTTTACCAATCGAATAGTCTTGGTTTGCAATTCTTTATCTTTGATGTCTAAAATTCTCACCGGTACTTCTATGTACGAGGCATCTGATTGAATACTGATATTTTCCTCTTCCAGAATGTGAGAAGGATCAGGCTCATATTTACGAAGCATGGACACATGAAAAACTGGATGTATGTTAGCCAAATTTAAGGGTAATGCCAGTCAATATGCAACTGGTCCAGCTTTACCCAATATTTTATAGGGTCCAATATATCTGGGTGCAAGTTTTTCTTTGAGGTCAAAACGCTGAATACCCTTTTTAGGGGAGATCTTTAGAAAAACAAAGTCTCCTATCTCAAATCCCAGAGGTTTTCTTCGATTGTCTGCGTAACTCTTCTGTCTGCTCTGAGCCTTTTAATAAATTGGCCCGAATAATTTTTATTTTATCTGTAGTTTCTTGGATTATTTCAGGCCCCATAATATTCTTCTCTCCCACTTCTGTCCAACAAATTGGTGATCTGCAGGGTCTTCCATATAAGGCTTCAAAAGGCGTCATTTGTATGCTAGACTGGTAGCTGTTGTTATAGGTAAATTCTATCATGGGTAGAAAATCTTTCCAACTACCTTGAAATCCATCACACAAGATCTTAGCATGTCTTCTAAGATTTGTATCACTCTTTCCGATTGTCCGTCAGTTTGAGGATGATAAGCAGTACTCATGGTCATTTATGTCCCCAATACTTTCTGTAAACTCTTCCAGAACTTAGAGGTAAAATGAGGATCCCTGTCGGATATAATAGTTACCGGAATGCCGTGGAGTCTAACGATTTCCTTTAGGTATAATGTGCTATCATCTCTAGTGGACGCAGTTGTTTTCCGGGGTAGAAAATGGGCTGACTTTGTTAATCGGTTCATAATTACCCAGATTGAATCATTTCCCTTTCTCGTTGTAGGAAAACCGATAACAAAATTCATGGTTATATGTTCCCATTTCCATTCTACTATAGGAAGAGGTTGTAATAACCCAGGTGGTCTTCTGTGCTCAGCCTTCACTTTTTGATATGTGAGACATTTCGACACAAATTGGGCTACATTATTGTTCATTCCACTCCACCAGAAGTTTCATTTTAGGTCGTGATACATTTTGTTCTCCCCTGGATGAATAGAAAATTTTGACTGATGAGTTTCAGCTAATATATCTTCTCGCAGATAAGGAGCATTAGTGACTACTAATCTGCCTTGAAATCTCAATCCATTATTCGACCCGAGAGCCCAGTTTTCTATAGTTTCTCCATTTTCTAGTTTGTATCGAATTCCCTGCAGTTTGGAATTTGATGTTTGTGCCTCTATTACTCCTTTTATCATTTCCGGCTGCATTCTGATATGACTTAGGTAAGCTCTTGGTGAACAATTCTGTGTGACTAAATCAAAGTCTTCTAATGTGCAAACCCACTGCCATTTATCGGTTATTACATTGGCCAGTTGCCCCTTCCTACTGAGAGCATCTGCTACTACGTTTGCCTTACCAGGGTGGTAAATAAAATTATAGTCATAATCGACCAATAATTACACCCATCTGATCTTTGCCGTAAGTTTAGATCTTTCTGCGTGCTAATGTACTTCAAACTCTGATGATCGGAGTACAATTCGAACTGTTCTCCATATAAATAGTGACGCCAAATCTTAAGTGCGAACATGACAGCTGCCAGCTCTAAATCGTGTGTAGGATAATTCTTTTCGTGGGTTTTTAACTGTCTGGAAGCGTAAGCCACTACTCGGCCATCTTGCATAAGTACCCCTCCTAACCCCACGTGAGAAGCATCCGTGTAAAGTGTGTACTTCCTCCCACTTTCTGGTATTGTCAATACCAAAGCTGTAGTGAGTTTTTTCTTTAATTCTTGGAACGCATTCTCACAAGGTTCCGACCACTCATATTTTATCCCTTTCTTAGTAAGTCGGGTTATCGGTGCAGCGATACTGGAAAAATTCTGAATGAATCTGCGATAATATCCTGCTAACCCCAGAAAAGTCATGATTTCTATTATATTCCTTGGTGGTTTCCAATTTACTACTGCTTCAACTTTTGTTGGATCAACTGTAACTCCTTCATGAGAGATTATGTGTCCCAAAAGGTTAACTTTTGTAATCCAGAATTCACATTTACTGAGTTTGGCGTACAGTTGATGAAGATTCAACTCTTGTAGTACCAATCTCAAATGTTTTTCATGCTCTTCCTTGGTTTTTGAATAGATCAAAATATCATCTATAAATACTACCATGAATTGATTCAAGAAATTTTTAAAGATTCGATTCATGAAATCCATAAATGATGCAGGAGCATTTGTGAGATCAAAAGGCATTACCAAGAATTCGAAATGCCCATATCTAGTTCTGAAAGTCGTCTTTGGTATGTCTTCTTCCTTGATCCTTAACTGATGATATCCGGATCGAAGATCTATTTTGGAGAAATATTTTGCTCCTTTAAGTTGATCAAATAAATCTTCGATTCTTGAGAGTGGATATTTATTCTTTATAGTCACCTGGTTTATTCTTCTATAATCGATGCACATTCTTTTTGTTCCATCCTTCTTTTGTACAAATAATACGGGTGCACCCCATGATGAAGTACTGGGTCTTATAAATCCAAGAGTAAGTAACTCATCCAACTGTTTCTTCAACTCCTTTAGTTCTATAGGTGCCATTCTATATGGGCGATTGAAATAGGAGCTACTCAGGGCATCAACTCTATTGAAAAATCTATTTCTCTTTTTGGTGGCAGTCCTGGAAGATCTTCTGGAAATACTTGTGGAAATTCTGATACTACCAATGTGATATTTTGTATCGAAATTTTTACCTCTTCTTCTAAAAGTTGAGCTAAGTAACAGACTTTTGCTTTTGTCTTTCCAAACTTTCTTTCCCGAAATATTATTTCTTCACCTTCTGGTATTTGTAAAGTAACCTTCTTACGGTAACAATCCATCATTGCCCTATATTTGGATAACCAGTCCATTCCTAATAGAATGTCAAATTTCTCCAATTTCAGTAGAATTAAATTTGCCACTAACTCCACGTCTTCAACTCTTAATACACAATTTCTGTAGACTCTGTTTGTTTTGGCCGTATCACTAAGTGCAGTGGTAATGACAAGTATATACCCTAGCGGTTCTGTCTTCAATTATAATTCTCTAGCCAGGTGCATTGATATGAACGAATGTGTCGAACCCGGATCTAAAATTACTCGAGCTAGACTTCCATAAATAAGAATGGTGCCTACGAAAAATTACTTTTTCGGTTATAACTTATCTAGTTTTTATGGAATTGATATTTTAGAAATGGATAGTTCGTACCTTCAATGACGTCGTTTGATTCTTCTTCCGTAGATATTGCAAAAGCCTTTCCAGGCACATTTGGAAGTTGACTAGGGCGAGTCACAGGTACTTGCAGAGTATTTCTGAATGGAGGTCTAGTTGGAGCGTTACCATTCAGACGAGGACAGTTCCGTTGAAAATGATCCCGCGATCCACAAATGAAGTAATTTCGAGGTCCTGAAGCTATTTGAGAACCATTCATTCCTGCTGGAAACTCCTGTATCCTTGACCTTTTGTTTGCCTCCAATGATGGTGCACTTCTTTTCATCATATTCTTTTCAAATATCTTCCGAGTTTCTTCTCATTCCCGCTCTGCTACCATAGCAGTCTGCACCAGTTCTCCATAGTTTCGAATACGAAGTACCGCCACTCGGGTTCGAATATAAGGATCCATACCCTGTTCAAATCTTTTGGACTTCAATTCCTCTGTGGCTATAAGATAATGAGCAAAGCATGACAGTTCAATGAACTTAACTTCATACTGAGAAATGCTAAGTTTTTCCTGATAGAGTTCTAAGAATTTCGCAATCATTTTATCTCTGGTTGCATCGGAGAAATATTTTTCTAAGAACACTTTGGTAAACTCTTCCCAAGTGAAACCAGATTGAGTTCTTTTGACAGAGTCCCACCAGTAATCTGCCTCTCTTTCTAACATATACGTGGCTAAAGTGACTTTCTGTTCATCATTTGCCTTTAAAGTTTCTAATATTTTTCCTACCTGCTTGAGCCATCTATCGGCAATCAGGGGATCAGGTTCTCCCTTAAAAGGAGGGGGTTTCAATTCTTTGAATTCTTTTAAGATCACTCCCATCCTTGAACTATCCTTGGAAGAGTTCATCCTTTTAATTAGTTGATGTAGAGCTCCTAACACCTTGGCTAGGTCTTCATTTGGAGTAGCATTTTTGTGTGAATTCATATTTTCTGAAAAATATAAATATACAAAATTCTTCAAACACAACTAAGATAAAACATGTGCATTCATTATAAATACTTTTCTTGTCATTCTACATATAGCCAACTACTATTTTAAAAAACATCGGGTGTTCACAACGATTCTCATCGCTCACTTTTCCACAGATGCATCGGTAACGTTTATAGAAAACATTCTCATTTTTAGTAGGGCTAGCCGGTTTCTTCTCCTTCTTTGACTTTATAATTTTCTTCTTAGGTTTCACCTTTACTCCCGATGAGCTACCTTCAGATAATTTCGACTTCATGACTCTGCTAAAAGAAAAAAAAACTTTAATTCATAAATATAGATACTTTAAATTTTTGTGTGGCTACCCTATCGATGTCCTTCTTGCTAATAAATTTTTATTCCTATGACCTATTACCTAGGCTCTGATACCAAGTTGTAACACCCCGGTATTTTACGAATTTATTCAACCCGTATAATACTGGGGTGTTAGGAATAAAACTTGATATAGATAAATTCCATCAAATATAGAAATTAACTGAGCCACTTTATTTAATAACATAAGTGTTTGATACATTTCTTGAAAAATAAAAGCCTAAGGCTTAATTTCAACATCAATACTTCATATTTATGCTCCTGCATCCTCATAGTATGGTGTAAAGAGTGGATCTTCAACTCCCTCCAGTTCTCCCTCCATTCACTCCTCACCTTCTTCTTGTCCAGCAGGATCGGTCTCTGTAGGGTTCATAACATCTGTAGGGGGGGTGAGTCTAATCTACTGACTCACCTAAAACTTAGTTTTATTCATGCTAAGACATATGTACTGAAAAGCAGTGAACATGACTATGAATAGTAAATAAAAAAAAACATTGATTACCCGATTTCCTTTTTGGCCTCAGCCAGGGTAGGAATCTCAAGCCTTACCCGGGTACTTTTTGTCCGCAACAAGGCTAGCCCCACACCTAGGTTCTTTTAGTCCTCAGACTAGGCTAGCCCCATACCTAGGTTCTTTTTGGCCTCAGCCAGGGCTAGACCCACACCCAGGTTACTTTTTGGCCTCAGCCAGGGCTAGACCCACACCCAGGTTACTTTTTGGCCTCAGCCAGGGTTAGACCCACACCCAAACAAGTGATCACATATCTCAAAATTTACAAGTCCATAGCAATCTACCGTTATTCTATATCATACACTTTAGCATGAATAACTCAGTTTAAATCCTCTACTTGAAACATTGAAGACTCTTTCTTCTGATGAGGAAGCCTTAGGAAGCTCAAAACCTGAAAATATATTACTATATTTTGTTAGTTTTTACCCTAACTTTTATAAGGATTTGTTGAAACGCTTTCCGATAAGGACTAATAGGTTTATTTCTTTAGGGGTATTTTGGTCATTTTTAAAATATTTTGAATTTATACTCAGTTTGTAGAGTTTTTCATTCTGAAACCGTGACCGCAGATGGAACTCAATTCGGAGCTCGTTTGCTCCCGGTATGGCCAAAATAGTCGGTATTAGCGGAATTTAAATGGTTGGTCTGCCTTTAGTAAAACGGTCAGGTTGTTTTCAGTAATAACGGTTCAGTTAACGAAGGCAGAGTCATTTTATCACTGTTTATTTTTGGGCTTAATGGGCTTCGGCCCACAGAATTTAATAGGTTTAATGGGTTTCGGCCCACAGGGTTTATTGATTTAAATGGGCTTCGGCCCACAGAATGTAATGGGTTTTAATGGGCTTCGGCCCACAGAATGTAATGGGTTTTAATGGGCTTCGGCCCACGGAATTAAATAGGCTTACTGGGCTTCGGCCCACAGAAATTTATATAAAAGTAATACTAATTGGGCAAAAAGGCTGACCGGTGGCGGGTGGCAACCGGCGGCGGGAGGCGGCGGCCGGCGGTGGCGGGTGGTGACCGGCGGCGGACGGCCGGCGACGGGTGGCCGGCGGTGGGTGGCGTTTGCCGACGAATGAGGGGTTTTTAGGTAGGCACGGATATCGAGATGGGCTTGGGTGAAGAACTCTGTTGAAGGGGGGGTTTATATAGGCTTTTCGGGAATACCAAAGGTCCCAAGGTCTTAATTGCAAAACAGCTGCTTTACTGTTTTAGCTGCACAACCGTTCCCATCCGATCAGAAATGAAAGGTCAACGATTGAGATGTCTTTTGATCTTCCCCTCTTTACTATAATAATTATCTTCCTGGTGTTTAGATAGAAAAGCTTTAAGGGTCTTCTGGTTAGAGGGAAAAGTTTAAAATTCTATTGAATAGGTCTTTGATTCGAATCCTTCCAATATATATATATATATATATATATATATATATATATATTAAATTTTTAAATGCTGTAAATGAGTTCAAAACACAAAAGTTTGTATAGGTTTTTTGATTGTTTCGACGAGACAGACGCAATGACGCCATCCAATTTTTATTTTGAATTTCTTATCAAAATTCTTATAATGACTTTTAAATTATTAATTTATTTTGGGATGTTACACCAATAGCTAAGAGTCAAGACTCCTGAGACTGGGATGCCAAGATGGATGAGGTGAGGTAAGGTGTACAAGGCCACGAGTTAGCCCACATCACCTAGAGAGAAGGAGATCATAAGCTACTTATATAATTTTCCCTTCCAAATATAGAAGACGCATTTTAAAACTGTGCGCTGCTACGGATTTCGTAAGAACTCTATAGTTAAGCGTGCTCGGGCGAGAGTAGTACTAGGATGGGTTACCACCCTGAGAAGTTCTCGTGCGGGCATGGGTAAAGCGGACAAAATCTTATGTGCTTGGGGCGGATGTTACACTTACCTTTGGGCATGTTCACCTTGCAAGGGCGACCGTTGGTATCTCCGTGTGAGTGAATCATGTGAGTCCGAGCGGCGACTCGGGTGAGCAACTAGAGCCATGTGTGTTGGATCACATGTAGGCAGTCGGGTATGGAGTTTGCGAGGAACTAGAAGGAACAAGACAGAAGGTAGCGTGGAGTGGAAGCTTTACCCCTAGTAGGTCCCGTGCGTTCTTGTAGTCGTGTCTGTAACCAGACCTTTGAAGATTAGCGAATTAATTGCTCTCACCATCCGGCACAAAATCGGCGAGGTTTTTTCTCGAATGGTTTTCTCATAAAAACATATGTGTGTTATAGTTTAAACTTCTGAATGCAAGCCTTGTTTGGTTATACCCAACACTTCACCGAAACCTCTAAACTGTTTAATATTTTCAAGAAAGAGAGAGAGAATCACCCGACATCTAATCACCTTGCATACAAAATGTAATATTACGTGGTGATGAGAGAACTTAGCAAAGTTAAAATTTAAATCTATCATAAACTAGTATAGTGCCTTCTGACTAGGGCGATTGTAGGAGGTAGTAATTTTTGAAAAAGATCATCATGCTCCGATCAGACCTCCTTTGGTTCCTCTGATGAGGCATCAGGTTCCCACGGAATTTCATTGTGGTTTGCCACGTCGATCATTAGAAAGGGAATAATGGGGCATCAAAGTGTAGAGTACTACACTTCGATGCCCCAATATGGCCTTTGTCTACACTTCAATGCCTCAGTATGGCCTTTCTAATAAACGACATGGCAGACCACAATTGGGCCGTAAGCAAGTGCAGCAAATCAATCGGGTAGCAAAAATGCTTTCCACCCTTGTACGAACGATTCGAGCAACTAGGATGGTAAACTCCCCCATTTCTTCTCGCCCCATTGATTTTGATTCCCACTATGACAACATGGGTAGGGACTGGCAGCTGAGGGATGACTTGATCTTTTGGAAGGTTGACTCCTTGTGATCTCAGTTGTGGCCCTCTTGCGTTACTAAACCCTCTTATAGTCAAATGGCTATGGGTAGGCATAAACCATTGTCATACCCGAATAGGTATGGATAGAGATAGTGTTTTTTAAACCAGTTGATCGGACGGCTACGATTCAATCTTTTGTCCCATCTACGATTGAGAACCCCCAAGATTTAATGGTATCGTTGTAATATCTATATAAAATAAGGTATGCGCAAGCAATTCCATTTCATTGTCACCTTGATGCTAAGAAATCAACAAACATAGCTTCCTGAATTGCATCCTCACATGCAAAGATGGAAGAAAACAAAATCAAAACCAAGAAGCACAATATTGGCCGAGAATAATCGAGCCTCCGATTACACCAGCCTTGGAGGCAATTATTGTTCATTTGGTGGTTAGATACATCCCATAAAATTCCTTAGGCATCTCACATCTAAATGGCCCCCCAATGAACAATATTTACCTCCAAGACCAAATCACTAAAAAGTATTCGATCCGATCTGATAAAGATCCAAACGAGTCCAAAATCCAAAACGTAAGTCTGAAACACGTAAAACTAATCTAAATTGATCCAATATTGGATCTGATATGATCCAAATTGATTTTGGATACGATCCTATACAAAATACGAAAAGGCATACAAGTACAAATCACAGAAAATTATCCAATCCGATCTGATTCAATAAATATCCAAATCAAGTCCAAAATCCAAAAAACAAGTTCAAAACACGAAAAACTAATCTAAATCGGTCCAAAATTGGATCTCATCCGATCCAAATTGATTTTGGATATATGATCGGATACAAAATACGAAAAAACATACAAGTCCAAATCACAGGAAATTATTTGATCCGATCTGATCCAATCCGATAAAGATCCAAACGAGTCCAAAATCCAAAAAGAAAGTCTGAAATACAAAAAATTAATATAAATTTGTTCAAAATCGGATCGGATTCGATCCAAATTGATTTTGGATATGATCTGATACAAAATACGAAAAAGCACATACAAGTCTAAATCACATAAAGTTATTCAATCAAATCCGATAGATAAAGACCCAAACCAAGTTCAAAATCCATAAAGTAGGTCTGAAACGTGAAAAACTAATCTAAATTTGACCATCCGATCCGATCCAAATTGATTTTGGATATGAGCAAAAAATAATAGCTCCCGAAAGACCAGTGTCATCAGAGGCTCGATTCTTCTCGGGCAATCTTGTGTGCTCAAGGCGTAGATCACATGGTCTTTGTTTTATTTTGTTTTGTTTTTTCCGAAGAGAACATATACTCGTTCTAATTAGGGCTATTCCAGAAAGTGTCATTGTACAAGAGAGACCACGATGCGAATCCTGCTAACTGCAAGAGAAAAAAGTTTTTTTTTCTCGTCTAAGAGCCTGCTTTTTTCTGCTCACTAGACCACACACACATGCAGTGTACAACAAACCCGGGGCTCGATCCTGCGACCTCCCAATAGGGAAATAGCACTAGGGTTAGCCACTTGGATTCACGTGCCCTTGAGGGAAGACGTACGAAAGGCTTGTCGATTAGAAAGACCCTTTGGCAACTTGGCTGCATCCCAGTGGTATAACCTCCCCGCCTCTTGTCAAGAAGTTGCATGTTCGAATTGACATAAAATTAAAAGCAGAAAAATTCAATTAAGATCATTCAAACTGTTTTATTATAGTACCAAACATTGGCAGTTTTGATCATGACCTTCACCAAAGCCATAGCAAATTACATAAAATCATAACACTCTCAACTGGTACTCCTCCACGGCCTTTAACAGCCCCACTGTCTACTCCTTGTCCCTCTTCAAGTCTTCCCCCACGAACTCCACGCCAGGGAGCACGGTGTACTCCGCGGTGATCGTACAAATGCTTCTTCCCCACGTCCTTGCCCTCAATCTAGACTTGCTTGTACTCAAATTTCTCCTTGTTCAGCAGTTCGATCCGCTCCTTTATGTTGCCGTAGGGGAGGGCTGCATCCACAACGATGACTTGAGCTCAAATAATAAAAAAAAATGCATGAAAGGTAGCGTAGAATGAATATAGGAAAACCTTTCCTGCCATTTAGGGCACGTTTGGATATTGAGCAAATGGATGCATTGTTTGTACATATGATATGTGCAATTAAAGTTTCATGTGTTTAGGTTAAATTTTATTTATACAACTTTATATACAAAAGTCATACAAATTTAGTTTAGTGTGCATCTGTTGCAGACGTCACACTCCATTAATCAAACATGTTAATTCTAATATGTTTGCACATGTGCTTTCAAAAACACTGGCCAAAAAGAACAATGGTAACATTATGAGACGCCGATTCGATACCCAACAACACATCTAGAAGTTGTGAGTCCGCCGATTCGATACTAGTCTAACAGTCCCACAAACACAAACACGTCTAGGAGTTGTGAGTCCGCCGATTCGATACTAGTCTAACAGTCCCACAAACACAGACACATCTAGGAGTTGTGAGTCTGCCGATTCAATACCCAACGACATCACAACCATCCGATGATAGTCACTCCATAACTGAATCGAACCAACCTAAGTGCGTCCGCCCTGGACGACTTTGATACCATTGGGTACCGAATCAAGACAATTGGTGCAACCTGAAAAAATCAGGGATGCCTTCTTTTCCCAAAAAAATATATAAGAAAACAGCCACGCTGGCCCAGGTAAATAAAGGGGGTGCCACATCTGACTCTCTCTATGTCTCTCTTTTGCTACTACTATTTGATTTTCCTAAAATTGGACAATGATAATAGCCTCCCAATTAAATTTGAGAACTTGTAGTTAGGCAGGGCTAACCTTTGGTGATCAAAATTGAACTGCCTTATTAGATATAGAGTTACTATTAGTCCCACCTTAGTTGTGGTATTATAATGGTGTGCGTTCTCTCCTTATATAAGGAGAGGTAGTCTTATGTAATGATGTGAGATAATACAAGGAGTTTTCTCTCCAAATCCTAGTCTCACTCTCCCTTTCTCTTCGTAACATGGTATCCGAGCCAGCCTAGGGTTTAGAAGACCCCCTTTGACTTCAGCCTCCTTGGTTGCTCAGGGAGGACGGGCATAGTAACTATATTCGTCTTCCATCTCTTTTGCTCCCGATCGTGAGATGCTAGATCTCAGTTTATCACGATCTCGCGTCATTGTCCTCTCTCGCTCTGCGAATCTATTGAGCACCGGATCTACCTCCTCTACTCGAGCAGATCGTGACCCCAAGCATCCTCGACCTCCTCCGTGAGTAACAAGATCAAGCCCTGCGATCTCTGATCATGAGACTCCGTTCGATCGCGAGTCTCCCTGCGATCCGAATTTGCGCCCTCCTCCACAAGCACCGAGATCGAGCCCTATGATCTCCGATCGCGAGTCTCCCTATGACTTCATCCATAATTTGCCGAGATCTTATCCTGAGACCTACGCGACCTCGACACCCGCACCTCCTCACGGTAGCGTCATCTCTAGACTGCCTCCCTCGTCCTCCACTTCACCTGCGCCTTCTCTTGCGCCCCCCTTCCTCTCTTTCCCCCCTTTTGTCTCCTCCTTACATGCGTCAACCATCTCCTAGATGATCGGCATACCAGTTCCGCATTGTCTCCCACCTCCCCCATGGTTGTCGTTCGCCTGCAGACCCGCATCGGCCACCTCCCCCATGGTTGTCGTTCGCCTGCAGACCCGCGTCAGCCCTCTTGTCTATGGCCTACTGCGTGATAGATCTGCTATTGCAACCCTTGCTGGATCTACTCCATGACGCACCGATCAGATCCCTCTTTGGACCTGACCCACTGCCAGATCTCGTGCTGGATGAATCTGCAATGCGTTTCGGCCGGATCTCTCCCCGGACTTGACCCACGGCCGGATCTCACGCCGATCGGATCTCCCTCGTGCAACGGATTTGCCTAGCCGCCTCTCCTCCTCTACTCGCAGTCCGACCGATGACCTCCTGCGTAGCCCCCTCGCGAACCTCCCTCTCTCCTCTCCGAGATTCAAGGTTGCGCACCCCCTCGGGATATATCTCTTCATTGATTTCTCTCTCTCTCTCTCTCTCTCTCTCTCTCTCTCTCTCTCTCTCTCTCTAGCTGATCACAGTCATTCGATCTCCTCTCAAGACTCAATCGTAGTCGTCCCTTTCTCTCTCTCGTGTCCATGTCGTGCACGAGGCGTCCTCCCTCACGAGTGTCTCTCTCTCTCCCTATTTATCTGCAATCTGAGACTCTTTCCCTCTCAGATCTGTTCGATCTCCCTTCATCCTTTTTCTCCATCTTTCCTTATCTCTCTTTCTTTCTTACCTATTTCGGAACCATCACAGTCGTCCCTCTCTCTCACGGTCCAACTGTACCAAGTCTTCACCTCATCTCTGCACGATTGCTCTCCTCAATACCTTTACATCGTTTACCGTCGACCAGCCCTGCACAAAATACAATCTCGAAGTCAAAGCACCTTGGGTCCACCGAGTTTGCCTCTACTATGTTGATCTAGCCTTGTGTGTGCCCTGTCAGTCACTTGCAGCAACCCTGCGCGAAATGACACTAGTCCTCGCCCTAGCCGTCGATCACCCTGTGCTCGCGTCGGCCCTGCCTGTGCTGACGTCGACGTTGCTCTACGACCTGCCGGTCCGCCTTGCAATTTGCTAGTTCGGCCGCCTACGCCCTCCACCTTGCATTCTTCTAGTACCTATCTGCCTACGCCTTGTGCCCTACACCTTGTGTTCTGTTAGTACTTGTCCGCATGCACCTTGCGCCCTTGCCTGCAGCCTGCACTTTACCGGCCTGCCCTCACCCTATACTTTGTTGGCCTGCTTGCGCTCTACCAGTCCGTCCGCCTACACTTTGCTGGTCCGCCTATGCCTTGCACTTGCGCCCTGTGCTCTATCGGTTTACCTGCACCCTGTACTCGCACACTTCCGGTCTGATCGCCTGTGCCTTGCACTCTGTTAACGCCTGCGACATACGCCTTTGTGCTCTACCATTCCACCTACGCTTATACTTGTGCCCTACACCCTGTGCTTTGCTGGTTTGTCCATCTTATGCCCTAACAGTCTGTGTTTGCCTTGCGCTCTGTTGGTCCACCTGTGCCCTGTGCCCTGCGCTCTGCCAGCCTGCCTGCACCCTACACTTTTTTTCGATCCACTTGCACCCTGCACTCAGTCGGCATGCTTGCACCCTGTGCTCTGCCGACCTGCCTACCTCTTGTGCTCGACCGGTCGATCTGCGCCCTACACTCTACTGGCCCGTTCGTGCCTTATTGATCGAGATCTTCTACCCTCCTTTCGATCGAGCTTCTCTTCCTCATGTGTTCTCTCCTAGGTCGTTGTCTTATCTTCTTTCTCTCTGGTCGCACGGGCTCTCGAATCTCCTCTCTCCGGTCATACTAGTACCGGTTCTCGGATTCTCTTTCTTCTTGGTTATACGACCTTATCAGAGCTACAACTCTATTTTCTCTTTATCGTCTGTAATGATTGAGATCTTCTAGGAGGTGTTAAGTACTTGCTTCGGCTGAGTGCTTGCCTCCTTTGAGGTCTCACGCTTTTCTTAGCCGATCTTTCCCCTTTCCGCCTCCTTCATTGTCGGCTTCCATCACCGTCGGTTTCCTCCACTCCGATCCTTAGTGATCATTGCATGTTCCCTAGTTGCCCTGATTACAGGTTGGCTGGGTTCCCTTGATTGTCTTGCTTGTAGGTCAATCAGGTTTCCAGGACGACTTGTTTGCAGGTCGCCCTAGTATTATTAGCATAAAAATGAGATATTTGAACCCACCAGGGGATTGGAGTGTTGGCAAAGCAACTGATGCTTTGGTGATGAGGTTGTGGGTTCAACTCTTCCTCCCCTCGATTTACCCAGGAGTGAAGTGGGAATTGCCGAGTGGGTCGGGCTTCACTCCCGGAGGGATTAGTCCGAGCCTGAAGTGGGCCATTGCCCGAAAGGTTTCGGGACACCCGCCGATGTCAAAAAAAAAAAAAAAAGAAGAGATATTTGATGTATTTTTTTCCCTTTCTTTTATTAAGAAAATTGATGTTGATTTATACCTTACATTAGTTTAATGGGGGGTATTAGATATAGAGTTACTATTAGTCCCACCTTAGTTGTGGTATTGTAATGGTGTGTGTTATCTCCTTATATAAGGAGAGGTAGTCTTATGTAATGATGTGAGATAATACAAGGAGTTTCTCCCCAAACCCTAGTCTCACTCTCCTTCTCTCTTCGTAACATGCCTAATGGTTCCAACACCATCATCTCCCTCGAGGACGGTGGCCCCCGACACCATCTCAGGCACGACAAGCGGGGTGATCTTGTGCAGATCGACGACCCCGGCTAGATAGAGTCTCGCTGAGGCGACCGCCGACGTGATCTCTTTGGTGTAACAAGGAGCCATCTAGACTGAGAATTAAGTGGAAAGGAAAGAGAATATATGGGGGTTAAGAGCAGGAAGGGGATGATAATGGTATTTATAGAGCTTCATTTGAGGTGTGGGTGTGTTGGCTTTGATGCTGAAGGGTCTGCGTTCTACGACTAAGTATTAATTTGTTGAAATTCAAGCTGCATGCTTTCTTCAACTACTTAGGGATGGCTGTGAAGAACATTCCATATCTAACTAGAGTTTTTTTTTTGGGTAAGCATATCCAACTAGAGTTGGAGGACCGCTACCAACTAGTTGATCGGACGATCGTGATTCAATCATGTGCCCTATCTTGGATTGAGAGTCGCCAAGGTTTAATGGCATAATTGTAATATTGGTATAAAGTAAGGGAGATTTGCAATAGAAAAATACGCAGTATATTGTTTCCCATTATGAACCCTTACTTCTTGGGCATGGAGAAAGCTCCTCTCGATTCCGTATTTTCTTGGAGTCTTTGGGGTCGGGCCTAGTATAAGGAGTTCAGATCTTCTTTGGTCGGTCGGCCCCGATTGGTGGGCCCGATGCACATCATAGTCTCATGATGGTATGTGACTGATCGTTTCTGACCACTACCGATGTCTTTACCAGTTGTGTTGTAGTTATAGGGCTCAATACCAGTGTCGTCCTCTGGGATTGCACAATGGTGAACTAGATTCATAATATAAGTTTTAGATCGATTTAGAGAAAATGATTTGACTTTGATTATTAAACTAAATAAAGAGACAGTTAAATAAGCTACATTAATAATTGGATTAAACTAAATATCAATTGGAGATGATTTCGGGTGGCGAATCCACTTCTAGCCATATAGTATTATCTTGTGCTAATTAGGGTTATCCAAATTTGACCAAATAGTTGATCCGTCATGACCAAGGCTATGACGAATCTCAAAAAAGATCATATGATGCTCAACGGCATGGGCCATCTATGGTTAGCATGACCCATCCTCTTGGGCATGGACCATTTACCTTAAGTATGGCCCATCTCAGAGATACATCATAGTTAAGATGATTATTTATGGTCTTATCGTTGCCCACATGGCATGAACCGTCTTCGGTTGGCACGATCCATCCTCCCGAGCACGGATCGTTTTACCTTGACACGACGCATCTCTCATACGACGATAATCCATGAAGAACAATAACATGCAATTCTAGATCTAATTGAATCTTATTAAAACATCTCATATCATCAATATCTACAAAAAGATTAACCAACGGAATAAACGAATAGAAGATTGCATGCATAATTCGAGTCAATTACATAAACCCTAATTGAAACACAAAATAAAACTACATAAACTAAGGTTTCATCTAAACCCTAGATGTTACTTTAGCCGAGTATAATGATGATTGCAAAGAAGCTCCGTGACGTAGCCATGAATGCAAGCTCCTTTCTCCTCTTCTTCACGACGACTTCGGGGCTCCAAAAGATATGTTTTTAGGTCCCAAAACACCTATTTGTAAGGTTGGGATCGTTCTAGGATTTTTTCAAAAGAATTTCCATCAAAATCCGCAACCAAATGTATGCACGTTACTGATTCAGCCATGTACTTCTGATCGATCGGAAGTACTCTGTTCACTATTTTCAGCCCCTGCATTCCCGAGTTGTTTTGGCCATAACTTTTTGCTCGTTTGTCAGAATTAGGCATTCTTGGGCTCGTTTCGAAGCTCTCGACGACCTCTATCTTTCTATGATATCATCTTATCTAACTAGAGATCCAAGGTTAACTATACAATAACTTTTCTTTTTTACTTCTTCTCTAATTTGCTCTGTTTGAACCATTTTTCATGCAATGGCTTGAGTTCCTACAAGTTAGACACACACGCATAAGAGCACTAATGTTGGCATGAAAGAGGGTAATATAACATAGGTTTAGGGACATAAATGTGGTATATTTATACACCGATTAGTGACCCAAAAGTGAATCGTACTCTAGCTGACTGCTTGCAGCTATAACTCGAGTCAGGCCCAACGACGCCGAACGATTAGAAGAGATATGAACCCTAGGATAAGCGGATCTCATGCCTCAACCGTCGGGATTGATTATTTTATATTGAAAAATGTTATTTGAACATACACTAAGACATACTCTCGGGCAAACTATGAGGGAGGGTGTTATCGGTCGGTCATCGCTCGGTGCGTTGGCTGATGCCCTCCTCCTCCACAGTTTGCTCAGGAGTATGTCCCGTTGTATGTTCAAATAGTAATGCAGACAAGAATGTCCATTGTAACATCCACCCCAAACATACAAGAAATTGTTCGCTTTGCTCGTGTTCGCACGAGGACTTTCAGGAGGGTCACCCATCCTAGGTTTTAAAATGTGTCTTCTATGTTTAGAGGGAGAAATTATATAAGTAGTTCATGATATCCTTCTTTCCATGCGATATGGGGCTAACTCTTGGCCTTGTACCATCACCTTATCTCACCTCAGGAGTCTTGGCTCTTGGCTATTGGATCTTGGTCGTCACAATCCACCCCCCTTAAGGGCTACACAATCATGTGTAAGGTTAGACCCCCCCCCCCATTGTGGGGAGAACTGGCTCTGATACCATTTTATAACATCCTCCCTAAACACACAAGATATTGTTAGCTTTGCCCGTGCCCACACGAGGAATCTCCCAGGGGAGTCACCCATCCCAATAGTACTACTCTCGCCCAAGCACGCTTAGCTACGAAGTTCTTACAGAATCCGTAGCGATGCACGGTTTTAAAGCGCGTCTTCTATGTTTGAGAGGGAAAATTATATAAGTAGCTTAAGATCTCCTTCTCTCTAGGCGATATGGGGCTAACTCGTGGTCTTATACACCTCACCTCACCTTATTCATCTTGGCATCATAGCCTCAGGAGTCTTAGCTCTTGGCTCTTGGCTATTAGATCTTGGTCATCACATCTATCCTAATCGATCTCACCCTTGTATGAACGATTCGAATAACTTGGACGATAAACTCTCTTGTTTCTTCTTGTCTCCATTGATCTTGATTCCCGCTGGGTAGGCACTTGCAACTAAGGGATGTCTTGATCTTTTGGAAGGCTGATTCTTTCTCGTGATATCGATTGTTGCTCCCATGTGGCGTTAGACCCTATTATACTCAAATGGCTATGGGTTGACATAAACTCTTGTCATACATGTGGGTGCAAAAATTGTACCGGACTGGATCAGAGCGGCTTGGGCCCGCGCAACGGCCCAAGTGGGTAAGCCCGCTCGGGCTCATGGGCCCACTCTGTAGGGCTCGCAGATCAAGCCCTCCCCCTTATTGGGCCCGAACAACGACCCAATAAAGACCCAGCAAGGAGGCCCAGAACCAGTGACACGTCACCATCGTCACGTCATCAGTGCCATATTGGGCACATGCCTATGCTATAAGAGGACCCCCAAGGCATTTAGGCAAGGGGTTGGTCATTCAATCAGAGGAAGAAAGGATCCCAAAGCCAAAGCTAGAGCTTACTTATCTCCTCATTGTTCTTTTCTTGTTGCTCCGTGCAACCCCCACTATAAAAATCTTCTCTCGTCCTATCGAGAGAACTCTCCCCCACCTTTATATTCATTATAGTGGAAATCAGGTGGCACCTCTCGTCCGAAGACATAGGTCGTAAGACCAAACTTCGACAACAACTCAACGTGTCTTCTTTCTCTTTACCTACGCTTTAATCTCTAACTCTAAAAACCATCCACATTCAATCAAGGCTGTGGGGCGGGGTTTCTGATTAAGGTGGCTCGAAAATTTCCCCCATAATCTTTGGCGTCATCTGTGGGATATCGATAGAGGTCTTACCCACACCTCTACCGACTCCTATTCAACTCGTGGTGACGAGCCACAAGTCCTCCTCCAAATCAACCTCAACACCTTCATCACGCCGACATCAACACGCTCGATGGTGAAGGCCAACACCAACCCAACAAAGATGGGTGCTGAACGAACAAACGATGTGTTAATCAAAGAAGAACAAGAAGTCTCAGTTGCAACCAAATGAAGAAATGTTCGGGACCGGCTTGGGCCGCAAGGCAGTCATCCAGAAGGGCACAGTGATCGGCGGGACCCATCATCTCCGAGGCGTCGATCTGGCAAAGAGCACGCTATTCAAGGGAGCGAGCCTCAGGCTACATACAAGATCTCGGCTATTGACTTCCAGCTGCTAAATCTCCTCAAGAAGAATGCGGCCCTCAAACAAGAGAGAGACTCCTTGAAGAAGGCAGCTGAAAGGGCGGGGGTTATGATCCACAACTCTCCCGCTGCGACTGAAGGCCCATTGAAGAATCACCCAGCTGCGAGTCATCACCTCGAAGAACCAAGGAGGGTTCATGCTAAAAAGCGTCAGGCATCCACGCAAGCACCTAAACAAACAGTGTGGGACCGTCTTGACATCGATGGCACTCCAAGCTACTGTCGAGAGAGGTCGCCTGAATCAACGGGGTCCACTGGACGCCCCATTCACTCACATGCAAGAACGCCAGATGCAAGGGAGCTACTCAATCGACGAAGGCAAACCATCGATGTGGGACGCTGCCATCAAGATCGCAGGCTATTAATCGCCTCAGCGGGGCCCCTTTATCCCGAGGTGCTCGTAACCCCTTTCCCTGTGGGTTGGCGAACACCAAGCATGCCCAAGTTCAACTGCATCAAGGGAGACCATGCTCTCCACATCCTAGCCTACAAGCAAGCCATGACACCATACGAGTATGAGAACTATGTTCTTTGCTGTATGTTTGCAGGAAGCCTCGAGGGGCCTTCCCTCGATTGGTACCACACATTGCCCACCGGCGCGGTGGCTACTTTCGAAGAACTGGTGGAACTCTTCATGGATCATTATCGGCTTCACCTGAAGCCAGAAAAAGAAGCTGGATATACGCTACAAGTTGAAGATGGGATCCGACGAGTCTCTAAGGAGCTTCACGATGAGATTTCGTAATGAGCACTCTGAGCTCACCGATCGGTCCTATAATGAGGAGGTCATCATGCTGACATTCCAAAATGCTATCCGACTAGAGCTCCACGTCTACACCGACTTCATCCGGCATCCTCCCAGTACCTTGGAGGCAATGTTCAAGCACGTACAGCGGGAGATAGAGGTGGAAGACAATCAGCAGGCCAGAAGACTACGCGAGCCCCACGAGTATCGTGACTCCCGACATAAGAAAGATGACAAAGATCCGAATGAAGCATACTACAAGAAGTCTGCCCATGTTACGTCCGACCAAAAGGTACAGGCCAAAAGGTACAATGAAGATCCTAAGGCCCCTACAACAGGGAAGAGGCAAACTCCAAGGGAGCAAAGGGTGCTCACGGAGCTGAACACCTCCATTGAAGATATTTTCGCCTACTTGCAAAACGAGCCCTTTTGCAAGTGGCCACAGCCTCTCCCTCCAAATTTCGACCAAGCGGGAGATACGATAGCCTACTGTAAGTTCCATCATAGCCATGGCCGCCCAACCTCTACATGTCGGAAGCTAAAGCATCACATCGAAGATCTAATCCAAGAAGGGTGGCTCGTTGGCTACCTCGCTAACAAGGAACCAGGTCGAGAGAAGTAAAAGCAGCAGTAGTGGAGAAAGAAAGTCAACGTAATACGTGGATGCATAATCATAACATTCGCTGGGCATCCTCTTAAAAAGTGTAACCGCAATTTTTTTTTATCAATAAAGTGTCTCTTTTTTTTCTCAAAATCAAATCTATCGAAGTTCGATTCCACCATGTTAAGGCATAAAAAAAAAGGCTCCTGGCAACCCAGGTTAACCTAAGACCTTTGATTCTGCCCATTCAAGTCGGAAGCTTGAAGGCAATTCAGCTACGACCTCTCGAGGCTAAAGTCCGATAAAAAGGCTCCTAGCAACCCAGGTCAACCAAAGACCTTCGATTCTGCCATTCAAGTCGGAAGCTCGAAGGCAATTCGGCTATGCCCTCTCGAGGCTAAAGTCCGATAAAAGGGCTCCTGGCAACCCAGGTCAACCAAAGACCTTCGATTTTGTCCATTCAAGTAGGAAGCTTGAAGGCAATTCAGCTATGCCCTCTCGAGGCTAAAGTCCAATAAAAAGGCTCCTGGCAACCTAGGTCAACCAAAGACCTTCGATTCCACCCATTCAAGTCGGAAGCTCAAAGGCAATTCGGCTACGCCCTCTCGAGGCTAAAGTCCGATAAAAAGGCTCCTGGCAATCCAGGTCAACCAAAGACCTTCGATTCCGCCCATTCACGTCAAAAGCTCGAAGGTAATTCAGCTACGCCCTCTCAAGACTAAAGTCCGATAAAAAGGCTCCTAGCAACCTAGGTCAACCAGAGACCTTCGATTCCGCCCATTCAAGTCAGAAACTCGAAGGCAATTCGGCTAGGCCCTCTTGAGACTAAAGTTCGATAAAAAAGCTCCTGATAACTCAGGTCAACCAAAGACCTTTGATTCCGCTCATTCAAGTTGGAAGCTCGAAGGTAATTCGGCTACGCCCTTTCAAGGCGAAAGTTCGATAAAAAGGCTCATGGCAATCCAGGTCGAGCTAAGCTATCAACTATACTCATCTGAGGTGATAAGAATAAGTCCAAGATAGGTGTCGCCTCTTCGACATGCACCAAGTTCAAGGAGACAGCCCTTGGCACTCAAAGACAAAGTCCGAGGCGACCAACGCCTCGCCACTCTACAAGCCCAAGGCCCAGCCCTTGGCATTCGAAGACAAAGTCCGAGGCGACCAACGCCTCGGCACTCTACAAGCCCAAGGCCCAGCCCTTGGCACTCGAAGACAGAGTCTAAGGCGACCAATGCCTTGGCACTCTGTAAGCCCAAGGCCCAGCCCTTGGCACTTGAAGACAAAGTTTGAGACGACCAACGCCTCGACACTCTATAAGCCCAAAGCCCTGCCCTTGGTACTCGAAGACATAGTCCGAGATGACCGATATCTCGACACTCTACAAACCCAAGGCCCTACCCTTGACACATAAAGACCAAGTCCGAGATGTCATCGCCGACGTATTGGCATTCGACCAAAAGTCCAAGCGTAGTCTTGTCACTCAGGTCCAAGCATCAAATTGTCACTGGCTATCATCTTTTCTCGATGACTGATGGTTCCAAACCGGTTAGGAGGTGGTCGGTCTAACTCTGTCAGTGCGTATCTCCATACTGGTGCAGTCGATGGTGGGTTCCTCATGATCTTCGTTCGCAAAGGGCCTTAACGGCCCGAGCTCGTCATCAAAGCCACTGTCCGAATCCTTAATATGTAGTAGAGGAGGAGCGTAAACAATCTCCTTCGTTCCTCAATGGTGTTTTCCCAACACAGCGAGTCCCCTAACGATTTTCATTGTGAAAAGAGCGGCCTACAATGAGTGAACAAACGATAAGTAAAGAGTAGGGTGGGTGAAAAATCCATCGAAACATGAGATAAAATAACGCTTTCTTGATCCTGGCCAAGTCAACACCCTCACGTGATCGTAGTACCTAGCGAATATAGTAACCAGGTGCGGTAGTACATTGGGTGAAGACTGGCTGGCCATCATGCGACATCATCCTAGATTATCTCTAAGAAGCACCCTCAAATATAGCATTGTCCCTCGCCGACAACCCCACGTATCAGTGTTTTAGGAATATGATCGAAAAAGTGTTGGTTTCAGATGGGGCTGAAATTCAAAAAATATACTATTTTCAATACCGACACTTTTTGGCCTCTCCTAGCAGCCCCAATAACGGGGTCAGCACCATCAACAGCCTACCCCTCAGTTCCGATAGAAAACTGAAAGGGGGGGTGTTCGGCATCAACAACAACCCACCCCTCGGTTTCGTCAGAAAATCGAGAGGGGGTGTGCTCAGCATCATTAGCAGCACACCCCTCGGTTTCACACAAAACCCGAGTGGGGAGGGGGTGACGGCACACCATCAGCAGCCCACCCCTCGGTTTCGTCAAAAAACTGAGAGGGGGGCATGTCGGCATCAACAAGTAGCCCCCCTCGGTTTCGTACAAAAACCGAGTGGGAGAGGGGATGACGGCACCCCACAAACAGTCCCCTATCTCAGCTTCGCAAAAAACAAGAAGGGAGGGGGTGTTGGCATCAGCTACAATCCACCCCTCGGTTTCAACAGAAAACCGAGAGGGGGGGTATTTGGCATCAACAGCAACCCACCCCTCGGTTTTGTCAGAAAACCGAGAGGGGAGGTGTGTCGGCATCAACAAGCAGCCCCCCCCCTCGATTTTGTATAAAAACCGAGTGGGGAGGGGGTGACGGTACACCATCAGCAGCCCACCCCTCGGTCTCGTCAAAAAAATAAAACCGAGAGGGGAGGCGTGTCGGCATCAACAAGCAACCCCCCTCGGTTTCGCATAAAAACCGAGTGGGGAGAGGGTGACGGCACACCATCAACAGCCCACCCCTAGGTTTTGACAGAAAACTGAGAGGGGGGGTGTTATCAACCCACCCCTTGGTTTCATCAGAAAACTGATTGGGGAGGTGTGTCGGCATCAACAAGCAGCCCCCCTCGATTTCGCACAAAAACCGAGTGGGGAGGGGGTGACGGTACACCATCAGTAGCCTATCTCTCGGTCTCGTCAAAAAAACCGAGAGGGGAGGCGTGTCGGCATCAACAAGCAACCCCCTCGGTTTTGCACAAAAACCGAGTGGGGAGAGGGCGACGGCACACCATCAGCAGCCCACCCCTCGGTTTCGATAGAAAACCGAGAGGGGGGGTATTATTAACCCACCCCTTGGTTTCGTCAGAAAACCGAGAGGGGGGGTGCGACGGCATCAACAGCAACCCACCCCTCGATTTTGTCAGAAAACCGAGAGGGGAGGTGTGTCGGCATCAACAAGCAGCCCCCCTCGGTTTCGCACAAAAATCGAGTGGGAAGGGGGCGACGGTACACCATCAGCAGCCCACCCCTCGTTCCCGTCAAAAAAAAAACGAGAGGGGAGGCATGTCGGTATCAACAAGCAATCCCCCTTGGTTTCACACAAAAACTGAGTGGGGAGAGGCCAACGGCACACCATCAGCAGCCCATCCCTCGATTTCAACAAAAAACCGAGAGGGGAGGTGTTATCAACCCACCCCTTGGTTTCGTCAGAAAACCGAGAAGGGGGGTGCGACGGCATCAATAGCAATCCACCTCTCGATTTCGTCAGAAAACCGAGAGGGGGAGATCGACGTCACCAACAGATGATGAGCATCGTCAAAAATATATTAAAAAAAAGAGAGGAAAAAGAGGAAGGGACCTCGCAATCCGGACTCGGTTCTCTCTCCCACTAACGTGCGGACTCGGTTCCACCCACGCAGGGCAGCCTTTCTCCTTTACGCGTATAGAAGCAAGGCAAAAAAAAAAAGTCCCACTTTCAAAACAACTTGCCACCATCACATGAGTTGTCTGCCATTTATGCCTTGCTTTATCAAACAACAAACACAGAAACTAGTGGTGGGGATTCACACTAGCAAAAAAAAAAAAAAGAAGATGGGGGGCTGAATGCACATCATGGGATTTGGTTGGAGGGCAGAGCAGAATGAGTGGAATGTAAGCAGGCATCTTCGACTCGCTGCTTCTTTGAAGTATCCCAAACACATGCATTAGGGGCCTCCAGTGCACCTTTCTTTCTCACACTGAATCAACAGCCCGGAGAGAAGATTGCCAACTCCTCCTCCTCGGATCCGAGACCTGCGACTCGAGTGGATCCCATCGCTCGCAACCCAGATGGGGTAGCGACAACTGCAAACCGATCGGTAATGGTAACGGCAGGGCCTCCCGGTCGGCCAAGTCTTATGTTCTCCCCCACACCCGATCGGCCTCCAGCCGCTGCCGTCCGCACCCGGCGTGGCCTCTTCACCGGCGCGGCAAAACGGAAGGGGGGAAACCCTACTCCCGCCCCCCGTGTGGTCTCGTCTCATCGCATAACCGACCCGATCGAAAAGTGAGGGGGAGGATCCGACCCCCCCTCGTCGCTCCTCTCGTCATGCAGCAAACCCCGCGAGTGCTCCTGTCACACAAGGAAGCAAAGAAAGAAACAGAGAGAAAGAAAGAAAGAAACAGAACCAAAGAAAGGAAAGAAAGAAAGAAAGAAGGAAGGAAATAGAGTCAAAGGATAGAAAGTGAAAGCAAAGAAAGAAACAGAGTAAAAAAAGGAGGGAAAGTGAAAGCAAAGAAGGAAAAGTGAAAGCAAAGAGAGAAAGAGAGAGCATGCTCTCTCTCCTATCCATGCACGAGCCCCGCGCCACTCTTTTGCCGTGCCCTCATCTCGTGTACAACACAAACCAAAAGAAAAAAAAAAAAAAGGGGTCGGCTCCCACTCGTGCACGAATCCCACGCCCCTCTTGCCGTGCCCCCATCTCCTGTGTACAGCACAAACAAAAAAAAAAAAGGTGCTGAGCACACGTTTTAGCACGCCGGAATAATCACACCAAGTGGTAATTGACTACAATTTGGCACACAGGATCGCTAAGTGTGCGTGTGGCACACATGGCCGATGCCAAGATCTCGGCCAGCTCGCACCAAGAAGGTCTCGACGTCGGCAAAAGGAGGAGGGTCTCGGTCGAAAAATGCACTAGTTTTTCGAGAAACGCCACTTACAAAACTGAGACTTTTTGGCTCGCACCAAGAGGGTCTCGACATTGGTAAAAGGAAAAGGGTCTCGATCGGAAAACACACTAGTTTTTCGAAAACGCCCACTTACAAAACCGAGAATTTCTGACTCTTACCAAGAGGGCCTCGGTGTCGGCAACAGGAGAACTGCAAATATGGAAAGAAGATCAGCACAAGTATCCTACACAAACACGTTAGCTTGGATCATGACACCAGTCGGGACTCTGCTAATACGAACCGTGACTCCGATGGCCCTGGCCAACCAAGCCAGAATCCTAAGGCGTTTGCACCTTGGAATCCCAGCCGACCCAGGCGGTCCTGACCCGATTGGGAAGGGGTAACTGTGGGTGCAAAAATTGTACCAGACCGGATCAGAGCGGCATGGGCCCGCGCAACGGCCCAAGTGGGTAAGCCCGCCCGTGCTCATGGGCCCACTCTGCAGGGCTCGCAGATCAAGCCCTCCCCCTTATTGGGCTCGATCAACGACCCAATAAGGGCCCAGCAATGAGGCCCAGAACCAATGCCACATCACCATCGCCACATCATCACTGCCATATTGGGCACATGCCTATGCTATAAAAGGACCCCCAAGGCATTCAGGCAAGGGGTTGGTTATTCAATCAGAGGAAGAGAGGATCCCACAGCCAAAGCTAGAGTTTACTTCTCTCCTCCTTGTTCTTTTCTTGTTGCTCCGTGTAACCCCCACTATAAAAACCTTCTCTCGGCCTGTCGAGAGAACGCTCCCCCACCTTTATATTCATTATAGTGGAAATCAGGTGACACCTCTCGCCCGAAGACGTAGGTCGTAAGACCGAACTTTGATAACAACTCAATGTGTCTTCTTTCTCTTTACCTACTCTTTAATATCTAACTCTACAAACCATCCACATTCAATCAAGGCTGTGGGGTGGGGTTTCTGATCAAGGCGGCTCGGAAATTTCCCCCATAATACACGAATGAGTATGGATAGGCGTAGGGTAGGATTCAACTCATCGCCTTTACTAACAGACCTATAAGGATGCAATCAAATTATCTGATTATCCCAACTAAATGAGCATCGACTACAACCGATAAATCAAGCCCAAAAGGATGAGTTTGATTAGATAAATTAAGCCCAAAAGGCTGGTTGGGTCACGGGTCACTAATTCAACCACTGGGTTGAACCGGCACTGAATTATATAAAGAGCATGCGATATGTTGGATCAGCCACCGTTGGATGCCATACATTGGTTCTTCCTCATCTGTATAAGTCATTAAACCGGTTGCCCTAGAAATCTAGGTTTTGAGAGCCATCACCCCGCGATCTTAGCGCATCCTCCATTACCGGCGATCGGCTACTTGGGAGTTCTTTGCTCCTGCGCATAGATCCAGCGACCCTCTGTGCTCGCGATCCTCCTCAATGGGATTTGTTTATCTTCTTCCCCCACCGGCTACAATTTTCCTTGCTTTTTAGATTTTCTTTTTGTTCATTCTAGTTTTGATGGTTTGATTGAGATCAAAATTATAAATTAAGCGCTCGTTTTTTTTTTTTTTTGTAGGAACTACGGGGGTTGTAACATCTGCCCCAAAACACACAAGATATTATCTGCTTTGTCCGTGCCCGCACGAGGACTTGGGTCACTCATCTTAGTACTACTCTCGCCCGAGCATGCTTAACTACAGAGTTCTTACGAAATCCGTAGCGGCACACGGTTTTAAAACGTGTTTTCTATATTTGGGAGGGGACATTATACAAGTAGATTTGAATCTCCTTCTCTTTAGGCCATGTGGGACTAACTGGGTGGTCTTGGACATCTCACCTCATCTATATTGGCATCACAGCTTCAGGAGTCTTGGCTCGTGGCTATTGGATCCTGGTCGTGACAATCCACTCCTCTTAAGGGCTACACGTCCACGTGTAGGGTTAGACCCCCTCCATTGCGAGGAGAACCGGCTCTGATACCATTTTGTCACATCCGTCCCAAACACACAAGATATTGTCTGCTTTGCTCGTGCCCGCACGAGGACTTCCAAGGGATGTCACCCATCCTACTACTATTCTTGCCCGAGCACGCTTAACTACGGAGTTCTTACGAAATCCGTAACACACGGTTTTAAAACGCGTCTTCTATATTTGGGATAAGGAATTATATAAGTAGCTCAGAATCTCATTCTCTCTAGGCCATGTGGGACTAGCTCAGTGGTTTTGGACATCTCACCTCATTCCATCCATCTTGGTATCACAGCCTCATGAGTTTTGACTCTTGGTTATTGGATCTTGGTCATGACATAGGTTCTTTTTATGACGTCCCAGACTGTAAATCAGCGACGGAATCCCATAAGCTGTTATGCAAAGTATCCAATCAAAAACTGTGATTTGAGGTTTTCATTCCCACCCCATTTATGGTGAACTTCGATACGTAGACACGGCAAACCAAGTATTTTTCCCGGATGAGCAAAACCCAGCGGATCAGGCTCAACCCATCCGGGTCGAACAGTTCGTGTACGTACCAATCGGGTCGAACGGGTCCATCCGGTTCCTGAGCATAACTGATCAAACTATAGAGGCCCTGGTCTGGTCCGGTCCGGGACTGCCCTAAACCCTTGCAATCAAAACCCTCGAGCAGAGGTGGGGAGACGCGCAGATACGAGGCGAGGGTTGATCTCTGAGATCCCTCATGGCGGCCACGGAGCAGCTCGGCCGATCGAAGAAGAGGAAGCGGGATCCCCCCACGGCGGCGAAGGCAGGGGGTAAGAAACCCTATCCGAAGAAGCAACCAGAGCGCGCCCCGTCCAATCCCCAAACCCCCCCAGCAAAGGGATCGGAGAAGCCTCGAAAGCCCTCCAAGTTCCACCTGGTTAAACCCTCACTATCCGATAAATCCGTTGGTCTTCATCAGAAGAAGGAACACAAATCCCCGAAAGAGCGCCGGTTGGCCGCGAAGGTCCCTTTCTGCACACTTATTTGCTTGCTTCTCTTATAGGTCGAGATGAATTCGTTGAATTTGAGCCATCTTAACTGAAAAAGGCGCAATTTTTAGTCTAGCTCTCACGAAAGGCGTGGATTTCTACTGCAGGGATTGATCTGTTCATGGGTTTTGAATATCAAATTGTCCTCTTTATTATTTCTTTTTGATTATGATGTATAGATTTTACGGAACTAACACGGGTTCGGTTATTATTGAAAGATAAAACTAAATTTTAATTGGGTTTTGGTAATTTGGTGTAGGAGGAAGCGGAGGCCAAGAAGAAGAAGAGGAGGCTGAATTACAGTCTCGAGAAAGTAAGCTTGAGTGCACTCAAATTATTTAGGCATTTCGCTCTGCTTCTATTGCCTATATTGTTAATTAACGAACATGTGAACTCTTCATGCTTTTATCCAGTTTGTTTTTGCACAGTTGAGGTAGATCGCTTCTATCTCTTTTCATAATTTAGTTGTTGCTTATGGGATGCCTTTATCATCGATTCATCATAAAAATTGTTTGTTCTGGATGACTTCATCGTTGAAAATTGTTGGCGCACGGGAAGCCACTATGGGATGATATTACTCACCATTGCAATTTTCAAAATTTTCTTCTTTTACTTGTCTACGGATGTTGACGAACTGTGCGTAGTATGGTAAGTCACACCTAGTACGCATGGGCTTAGGTGATGGTCGTCTTTAAGGGACAACTAAGTCTACTAGGTGTGCGCACGCTAAGGAGACAACGGAGCACCCACTGTGGTGCAAGTGTAACCCTGTGTGTGCTATAACTATCCAAACACCCTCACACTGAATTAAAGGTTAAGACTATGAATATGAGGGTTCTCAACATGCAAACTTTATTTCAGTTCAGATTTAACAAAATGACCTTTTACACCTAGAAGTTAGCAAGTATTCCCAATGCTAATTCTCATGAACATATGATCGCACAATGACTAAAACTGAATTTATAAATTATATCGTAGCAAACACATCCATAGAACATATAAAAAGAAATAGATCAACAAAAGAAACAACCACGGATCAAACCAAGAGGCCAACGATCATGCAAAACAAGTCAACGAAATATATGGCCAAGACGGGGGGCGATTACCACCAGGATGACGCTATGCTCCGCTAAATAGTACCTCAGTTAATGCATTATGACTTTTGATATCCTCGAACGATGTAGCGAGGAGATCGAGATGAAGTAACAGAGGGTAGAAAGTCGGTTTAAGCATCAGGATAAGAAATATGAGTGAATATCTCGAAAAAGGGGAAGGACAAGTGCAAAATCCATACTTGTTTGAAGAGGAGTGAATGACGGGGAGATCAGAAGGTGGATTTGGGAAAAAGCAAGGTCAAAAGCTAGAGGAAAATTGGGGGAAAGAAAAGAGAGCAATAAGCGTCTTCTTTTAGGTTTCTTTCAATCAACATTCAACTCCTTCATTAATGTTTGTAGTTTGAGAAAAAAATTGACGAGTGACTTTGACGACCGGAATTACACCGGCTAGTGGCATTGTGCCATATACGCCACATAAGGGGTAAGGAGGTAATTTGAAGGGGCTAAGGAGGTAATTTTCATTGGGGTTGTGACGTATGTGGCGCAATGCCCCTGGCTGGTCGTAATTTTGGTCGTCAAAATTTTTTCTCTTGAAGTTTCCCTTTTATAAGAGAAAGAGCTTCAATAGGAATGCATGCAAACCGTTAGAACCTAAGAAGCACGGACATAGGACAAGGACACGACACGGCACGGACATGTCGACATGATATTTTTCAAAAAACTAGGACACTGATACGTTAGGGGACACACTGAATTATATATATATATATATATATATATATATATATATATATATATATATATATATATATATATATATATATATATAATAGTGATACATTGCGGTCGCTTAACGTGCGGCCACCCCTCTAGGGTTTTTTTTTTCAAATTTTTTTTTGGAGGACGATCACCTCCCCTTTGATAGCACACAATGCTCATTGTAAGACCCATAGTTGCTAAGGCGTCAATGCGAGCTAGGCGCCCGGAGGGAGCCTAGAAGTCTAGGCGTGCCTAGGCATGACCTTATGTGCATAGGCGTGACCTTATGTGCATAGGCATCCTCCAGGCACGAGTATATATGTATAGTCTATACTTGCAGGTATATATGTAATAGGCAGCAATATAACACCTTACTAACATGAAATTGAGCATATTCTAGTCAAATGCATGCAACACAATGACACATATATAGTATAAACAAGTAAACAACAAAAAGAACAAATAGAATACACACACTTGCTAACATAAAATTGAGCATATTCTAATCAAATGCATGCAACATAATGAACACATATTATAAACAAGTATACAGCAACAAAATGAACAAAGAAGATGGGGGTGGATTGGGTTTTACTTAAAAAAGAACAAAAATCAATACCTAAGACTAGGCGTGCGCCTAGCCTAGGTGCGCCTAGGCCGCCGCTTAGTACTGTTCGCCTAGGCGCACTGGGGCCTAGCCGTCTCCATGCGCCTAGGCGCGCGCCTTGACAACAACGGTAAGACCTATAAGTCTATCGAGTGTGCTCGACTTTTATCGGTTGTTCATTTTTACCGTCAATTTGATGAGCACATTTGATAGACCTATAGGTCTTCGAATGAGCTGAAATTTGTTGTGTGTGCTATCAAAGGGGAGGTGATCCACCTCCAAATTTTTTTTTTTTTGAAAAAAAACCCCTGGGGGAGGGGGGGGGGGGCGCACGTTAAGCCCTCACGTTAAGCGGTAGCACTGTATCACCACCCTCTCTCTCTCTCTCTCTCTCTCTATATATATATATATATATATATATATATATATATATATATATATATATATATATATATATATATATATATAGAGGCGTGTTAGGATGCGGCGTGCGGTGCGTGTGGCGTCGCACCGCAGCCGTCTGATGCACCACTGCGGTGCGTGCGATGCACGCAGTGGTGCATCAGACGGTTGCGGTGCGACACCGCATGCACCGTACGCCGCATTTTATCATTTCTCTCTCTCTATATATATATATATTGATTCATAATCAAACATAAAACTAATAGTTAACTAAAAAAGTCTCCAACAAACAACAATAACATACATCATCAATGATTCAAGTGTATACTTTCAAACTTTAAAAATACAAAAAAACAAATAGAACACGCATAGAATTATCATCCATCAAGGCCGATGTCAAGTGTCACCGCATCATCAAACTTTCAAACTTTAAAAATGCGGCGTGCGGTGCGTGTGGCGTCGCACCACAGCCGTCTGATGCACCACTGCGGTGCGTGCGATGCACGCAGTGGTGCATCAGACGGCTGCGGTGCGACACCGCATGCACCGCACGCCGCATTTTATCATCTCTCTCTCTCTCTCTATATATATATATATTGATTCATAATCAAACATAAAACTAATAGTTAACTAAAAAAGTCTCCAACAAACAACAATAACATACATCATCAATGATTCAAGTGTATACTTTCAAACTTTAAAAATACAAAAAAACAAATAGAACACGCATAGAATTATCATCCATCAAGGCCGATGTTAAGTGTCACCGCATCATCACCTTCGACGCCATCATTCGTGAAGACCACGACATCCATATTTGGCTCATTGATAGAAAGATTCACAATCTCAAGAACTCCATCTTCAAATGAGAAAAAAAAGCCTCTTCTGGTAATATCCGACACGCATCCAACATGCTCCGACACATGTCAGACAGCCTTTCCTCATAGATGACACTTTTTTGGTGTGTCCGACAGGTGTTGGAGAGTGTCGGACGAGTGTCGGCGTCCGATACGTGTCAAACACGGATACATAGATGTTCCGAGTGCGTCAATGCTTCATAAGTTAGAATACCATGAAGGTCCCAAAATGCGAGAAGAAATCGGAAGGGCGAAAGAGGGAAATAAAAGGGGAAGAAAGAGAGCGTGAGTTTTCACGTCACAAAGGGGCCCGCTGTTGGGAAGTTGTACGACATGGTTCCCGTGGGAATGACGTCTCTCGATATGTGCGCAGTGTGGAAAAGGTGTTGACGGTCTCTTTTAAGTGTGCTACTCGTCAGATTGCATCCTCAAGTCAATCTTGTTCGTCGAGTGGTCCTTAAGTCCTCTTTGATTCGATCCGTTGATTCCTTGTACTAGGAGATCCTAAGGCTTATAATAAAAACACTTCATTCAGACTTAATGAGTCAGGCTAACCCAAATCATTAAACTAACTGCGACATTCTCGCACTTAGGCTAGCACAAAATATAATCGTCTATACTTTTTGATCCAACCGTCCGATCGTTGCAAACCTGGATCCGAAATGAAGATAACGAAAAATACGTTTGTAGATAAAAAACTTGACGATCTATCACATCGATTTTTGTACATAACCATGGCAAGGCTCAACTATGTTGATTGTGGTTCTAGTGTGCGAAGCCATCTGCATCACACCGGTAAAACCTTTAAACTTCAATTTTGCATATATGCAATGTCCCTAAGTGGGATTTTGCCAAAATAAAATTGAAAGCCAAATCGAAGCTCCAACCTTAAAAGTTCTTGGAGTATACCCACCTAATCTGCCAAAGCGTATGGGTGCCATGCTACTGTGAGATTTTTCAGAAGATAAGAAAACTTCTCACAAATGTTCCTGAACCGATAGTTTCCCTTTAGGATATGTGCAAGGTCTACATGTGAGAGAGGCTCTGGCTCAAGCTTCACGTTCGAGCTTGTAGCTTCGTGTCACAGCCCCATGTGTTGTGGACTTATAGACATAATAGTCCTATGATGAGAACTTTGTTAGAGTATACCCACCTAATTTGCTAAAGAGTATGGGTGCCATGTGATTGCGAGATTTTTCAGAAGATTAGAAAATCTCTCAATTGTTCCTAAACCAATAGTTTCTCTTTAGGATATGTGCAAGGTCTACAGGTGAGAGGCTTTGGCCCAACCTTTGCGTTCGAGCTTGTAGCTTCGTGTCAAAGTCCTAAGTGTTGTGAACTCACAGACCTAATAGTCCTATGATGAGAGATTTGTTAGGGAGCTAGCTGCTCTCTGTTTTAGAAGTCTAGTTTTGGCCAATTAAAGACATTTATTCTTTTGTGGTTGTAGCCTTCCGAGAATTAAGGTTGAAAATAAAGAGCAGTTCTCTTTGGTTTGTGTTTTTCTTTTGACAATTACAATCCCAAGGACCAAAAGAAGAGAGAGATTCTTCTCTAATACTTTTTTCAGGTAATATGCTTTAAGCATGATGAGGACAATTGGGCTGCCAACTCTCCAATGATTGGACCCTTTGAGGATAGGAATCAACAAGGGTACTGCAAATGTTGTGAAGGAAAAATTCGCCAGGCTAGTGTGAAGAATTGCCCTCGAGCTGTTTGCGAATTGGGCTCAGGAATGAGCTATTTGGCTCAATTGTGAAACCTGACAACCCATCTTCCTCGGCTCGATTGAGCTTTTGAGTCATTTGGCTTGAACTCGTCTCTGGGAGTTAGCATGCTGACCAATCCATTTGGTCACATGAGCTATGGAACGAGCCCAACTACAGTGCCTGCATGCCGTTGGATAACCCTCAGGGGTAAGGCTATAGACTCTCAAAACCAAACCAATATTGCACTTGATTCGACATGTACTCAATCCTGAGTCTATGGAATAATCCGATAATTGATGCTCAGTCTGAGTCATTTGGCTCAATCGGAAGCCTTGATCTCTTTACTTAGCCAATAGTGCCCGAGGAAGCCCTTTTGGGCTTGAAATTAGCGAGACCAAGCCCGAGTTATTTAACACGACTATTAATATTGAAGAATCTTGTTGACTGACCCCCTCGGTGCACCCAAATGGGTCCCAACCAAACTGACTGGCTCGAACATGCAATAAATCAGACTCAACCGATTTGAGTGACCCAGATCAGATTGTAAAGAACTGCACATAATTGGTCCGATTCAAATCAAACACGAGCAGAAGATGAACCACACTCATGTTCTGTCACAGGTCGATATATGACCTACCCATGTTGATCCTCGGCCGCACTAAGGGTGCCCCTATGGATGACCCAAAAAGCCCACTTGGCGACATGTAAATTGCAAAATGCACCTACCAAGCACCCATTGGATTGTGGTTTGTGCAAATGCGTGCACACATGACCAAACACTTTATTTTAGCAAAATTTGTCATATGAAAATGAAAAATTCAATCCATGACCTCTAGCATGCATACCAAGTCCACTAACCACATGCAGTGTTACCAAGTCGCCCGTTTTTTGAAAGAAAAAAAAACGCATTTTAAATGTGACTTAATGGGTTGTCGTTTGCTACACATTAAATCACATTTTTTTTCAAAAAAAGGGGGTGAAACGGAAAGAAGCACATTTTAAACATGTACATTGTGTATTCATCGTGTTTTGTATCTGTTAATTATAAATTCCATTCGGTTAAAGTGCAACAAGGTTAAAAATATCACTTTTGGGATAAAACCCTTTCGAATCACGTCCACGTGATTCCTCTCAATGCAACCTCGAGTGCGACCTCTAGGCTCTAGCGACTGAGGTGGCCTCCGACAGCAGTGACGACCACCGGAAGCAGTGACAGAGTTCTCCGTCCCTTTCGGCAGTTCACAGGGCAGATCAAAAGTGTGACAGAGTGGCATCCGTGACTTGCGGTGGTAGCGGCGATCTCCAGCAGTGTTAATAATATTATCTTTAGACTTCTAAGTATCGGTTCTCCATAAAAATGGCATATACTACTCAAAAATATGTTGGAACATATATATTATAATTATAAAATAATTACTTAATTAGTAGTTTTTTTTCACCCAACTTTTCCTTCCCCCCCCCCCCGATTTTCTTACTTCTAACCTAGCCGACTTTTTCCCGACTTCCGACTTGGTAACTTTGACCACATGGGCATGTTTTATTTGGTGAAAGCAAGGTTCGAAATCTCCATTTCAGTGGAAATTTCGACCTTCTGGATATGGAAATATTTCGACAGTGTGGAAATATTGTAATTTTGTAGAAACGATGAAAATATTGATTTTTTTGATGAAAGTTTTCAGTGAAACTCTGGATAGTTATAAACTAAGTATAAATACACACTTTGGAACACTCAAATAATATTTGTACCCTATCTAGGGGTGTAGAGCTTCACATAGCATGTATTCAATGTATTGAGTCTGTGAGTCTTGTGCAATCTTGTTTGGTCCAGTTTTGATATATATTTTTCAAATGCTTTTTAATAATTTTTTTGGATGAAAATATTTTCAAAATAAAGATTAGTTGATTATTAAAATAATGTTTCAAATGATTTTGAAAGTGGACTTAAAACAAGAAAGTTTGCAAGTTTGAAATTATGCAAAAATTATGTTGAAATGTGAAACGCTGTTTTTTTACTAAGTTTGGAAAAAAGAGTTTTTATATAGGAAGATTTTTATACATTCAAAATTTCCTAAGACGGACCATGGTTTTCTAGATGCACTTGTACTTCTACATCTTGTGGAATTTTTGGAGCTAAAAAGGAATTGATTTAATCACTTTTCTCACCATGTAGATTTTATAAAAAACCCTGAAAATTGTTTTCTTCTACTAAAGCTGAAAGTATATTTTTTGATTACTTTGGTTTTTGATTGTTTTATTGAAATCAAATGGGGGGTATATGTTTATTTACATATAATAACTTAAAGTAAATGTATAAAATAACAGTTAAGTAAAACGACATTTACTTATAACAGAACCAGGCCACAAGCTCCCTTTTATAACCAGTCACTTCCACAATTTCGGATATATTTCGCGAAATTTTTCCAAAATTTCGACAAATCCCTTTGTGTTGGTACTGATATCGCGATATTTTATGGAGATGGAAATATTTCGTGGAAATATCGCGATATTTCGCGAAACCGCTCGATATTTTGACATTTATACTTCTGCTCGAGACTGCAGGTGGGATTTCGTATGGGGTTTTCATTTTTCCGACATATTTCGTGAAATATATCAATTTTTTGTACCTTGGGTGAAAGAACACATTCAACTGAATATTTATACCATTCTTTTGGAGCACTGTTTGCAAGAAAACACAATAAAACCAACACCTATAATGCCGTATGTGGAATAGTAAGATTGTTAAATTTATTATTTATATCAATTAGGAACTGGACATTGTTGTTTAAGACCTGACAGAATTCAACATTTTGATGCGTGCAACAGGAGCTTGCTTTGTCATGGGAAAAAATGAGATGCTATAATATTGGTAAAGAGGAGAGATCCAAGTATGTACTCTGATATACTGATTTATTTGTGTTCAGTTGTTTGTATTTTCATAAGGTTGATATTTCTTTAGGTTGATAAGTGAAGCTCTGCGAAAGATGACTGGAAAAGTTGTAGAAATTGCAAGTTCTCATGTCACTGCACGTGTTCTTCAAGTGAGTTCAGTTTTATGCTGCAGATCATTTTTGCTCTGTTAAATTTAGCGTTTGAGTTATTGGTAGCTTATTGTAGGATCATTCAGCATTGGAATGAAATTTGAGTTTAATTTGTCATTTTTAAGCCTGTTCATGAACTCTTTATTTATGGGATTGCTATTTCACTTCAATCTTTTGCTTATAATCTGTGCCTCATATGTGATTACCTATGTCAAATCTTGCCTTGTACCCTCTTTGTCTAGACTTTTGTAGTATAGGGAAACCTTGGATGATTGCTCCCTGGTTGCATGAGCTCTAACTAGGTAGGTTAGCCCGCCTGCCAACTAGGCTTTTAGGTTTCTTGGCAGGCATATCTTTTGCCAAGTTGGTTTGGTTTGGTTTTTGGCCCCAGTCTTAGTTAAGTTGACTATTGGTTGGATGATTCTTTCCAAACTTTTTTGTTAAAGTGTTGCTCTATAGTCCACCCCATCTTGATGGGATAAGACTTGGATGATGATGATGGATGATGCTGTTGTTCACGAACAGCTTATTATTCATAATTGTAATTATTTATACTGTTATAACATTATATATTGATCCATCTTTCACTTTTCTGCTAGACATGTGTCAAATACTGCTCGCAAGCAGAAAGAGAGAGTGTTTTTGAGACACTACGACCGCATCTCCTGACTCTTTCCCGAAAAAAGTATGCAGTTCACCTTGTAAAGAAAATATTGGATAATGGTATGCCCCAAGATGCATGAGTAAATGGCATCGTCACCCTTTTTACCTAAATTCCTTCTTAGCTTGCATGGAATTCTTATTTGATTTTGTTCCACAGCCACAAAAAATCAGTTGGAAGGGTTCATCTCCTCTCTCCATGGTCGTGTTGCTTCTCTTTTACGACATGCAGTTGGATCAGCAGGTATCTAGTGATTATTAGGAAATTGTTTGTTGAAATTGCAAAAGCAATCCGGTGCTACTTAACCTTCCATTATTTTCAGTTGGCTTCTGTAATGTTTTTTGGATTGTACTAAGTCGGAAAATAAAATGGGTTGTTCAAGAACTACAGAAAACCCCCACTAAATTAAAAGACAATCAAACGATATTCTTGTGAGGTACATGCCTTAGATGCAAATGCTCTACTATAATCTCCAACACATTCAAATTATCACTGTAATTTTGGCGCTCGCATGTGTAGCTGTGTACATACACTACTTTTTCATTGACATTTGCTATGAAATATGCTTTTGGTAAACTTTATGATTTAAAATGATTGCATTGAGTTTATGGAAATTCCGTGTGATACGTAGTTTTGTATTTTGATACCAAGTAGATCAATCTAGGTTAAACAGTCAGGTTTGACGGGTTATACTATATGATAGTTTCAATAATCTTCATAGTATAGAGGAAATTTTTGTGTGGGACCATAAAATGTGATGTTTGGCCAATTTTGGATGCATCACTACGAGTCCATTGGTTCATGGTGGACTGATAACAAGAATGCATGAAAACATTGTGTTTTCACTAGGTTTGCAACTCGGGAGGGTTGGGGGTCAGCCGAAGCCCAACCCAAGTACTAATATCCTCAACCCATAGCGCAACCCAACCCAACCTCCAACTCGTGTTGCCTAGCCCTAGCCCAACCCAAGTACATACCTGTATACATGTACATACATGTATGCATAGGCATACATACACGTGTGTGTGTGTGTGTGTGTGTGTGTGTGTGTGTATATATATATATATATATATATATATATATATATATATATATATATATATATAGGGGCATGCTATAATGCGGCATGCGGTACGTGCGGCACTTCACCGCAGCCGTCTGATGCACGCGTTGCGTGCATGCGATGCACGCAGCGGTGCATCAGACGGCTACTATACGGTGTCGCACTTACCGCATGCCGCATTATAGCATGCCCCTATATATATATATATATATATATATATATATATATATATATATATATAGGTGTGGTCCGCGGTCCACAGCCATCCGATGCACCACTCCGTGCATCAGATGCACGCGGCCGGTGCATCAGACGGCTGTGTACCGCAAACCGCACCTAAGCATTCCCATATATATATATATATATATATATATATATATATATATATATATATATATATATATATATATATATATATAGAGAGAGAGAGAGAGAGAGAGAGAGAGAGAGAGAGAGAGAGAGAGAGAGAGAGAGAGAGAGAGGGGCTGGGTTTCTATGACAACATCATAGGGAATACCCTATGACATACAATGAATTAGTAATGCTAGAACGCTTATAATGTGCTGATTTTTTATGAGGATGATAAAAAAAAAAAATGTATTCTAAGACTTGTTGGGGCATCAAATGCTAGAAGCTTTATTAGCCATCCATTTTAACTGTTAAATTGAAAAGCATATTTGATATCCCTAGAAGTTTTAGAATGTGTCGATTTTTTGTGGGTGTCTTTCTAAGATAGGGTGATAATCCTCATAAAAAAATCAGAACATTCTAAATGTTCCAGTGTTACTAATTCACCATATGTCATAAGGTACTCCCTATAACATGTCATAGGAACCCATTTTTCATATATATATATATATATATATATATATATATATATATATATTCCCCCTCAAGTGATATCCGATCTCACAATATGACAAAAAAATTTCAAATTCTAAACCTTTTTATCATCTTGTGATAACCTAAACCTAAACCCAAACCTAAATTCTAAAGCCTAAACTCTAAACCTAAACTTTTAGAATGTCCAAAAAAAACAAATGCATTCTAAAACTTGTTGGGGCATCAAATGCTAGAAGCTTTATTAGCCATCCATTTTATCCGTTAAATTGAAAAGCATATTTTGATGCCCCTAGAAGTTTTAGAATGTGTCGATTTTTTTTGCGTGTTTTTCTAAGATAGGGTGATAATCCTCATAAAAAATCAGAACATTCTCAATGTTCTAGTGTTACTAATTCACTATATGTCATAAGGTACTCCCTATGATATGTCATAGGAACCCATTTTCTGTATATATATATATATATATATATATATATATATATATATATATATATATATATATTCCCCCTCAAGTGCAATCCGATTTCACAATATAACAAAAAAGTTTCAAAATTCTAAAACTTTTTATCATGTTGTGATACCCTAAACCTAAACCCTAATCCTAAATTCTAAAACCTAACCCTAAAACCTAAACTCTAAACCTAAACCTAAACCCAACCACCACTCAAAAAAATAAAAAACCTAAACCCAAACTCTAGCTCTAACCCTAATTCTAACCCTATTTTCTAAACCCTAACCCTAATGACAGTCATTGTACATGCTACAGTGATTTCACTATAACTGCTACAGTGATTTTACTGTAGCAGTTACAATGATTTCACTATAGCTGCTACAATAACACCTAATATCTAATACTAATCCTAAACCCTAATTCCTAAATACTAAACCCTAAACCTTAAACCCTAAACCTTAAATCCTAAATCCTAAATCCTAAATCCTAACAAATAATATAGGATCACACCAAGTGGATCACATTTGAGGTATATATATATATATATATATATATATATATATATATATATATATATATGTATATATATATATATATATATATATAGACACACTCTCTCTCTCTCTCTCTCTCTCTCTCACACACACACACACACACACACACACACACACACAGGCACACACACAATAATTAAATATGAAAATTGAGGAGGGTAGAGATTCCACATCAAACGTCAGATTGATCTATGCAAAGGGTATAATGTGTATACTTGTATAAAAAAGAAACCATAGACAAGCATGATCTATTATTTATCCATATATGTGTTCCAGAGTAAACTTTTTTCTTCCAATTATATACTATTTTAAATAAAAATAAATTAAGTAGGAAATGTTTCTTTTTCTTTACCACTTTGGTGCACTCAAAAATGAAATATGAACTTCATCTTCAATGGCTATGTGTGGGCTTCCAATGGCACTTTCTCCAAGACCTTTTTAAAGCTTGAAAATGTCATGTATTTGGTTCCCTAAGTTCTAGAAAACTTTAGAAACAAATGACATTGGATTCCAACAACTCTAGAGACAGATAGAAGAAGATTTGTGAAACCCCAAAAATACCTCTCAAAAACCCCCAATCTCTCATCATCTTAGTTAGAAATGATTAAATGTGTCTTTTTAACCCTAGGTGACTTATATGGTCCTTTCGGAACTTAAAGAGACGAAACAAAACCTCAAAACCCTCACTTTCACTAGATCGTACAATGCATATCGTATCGTGTATCGTACGATATGTATCATGTATCGTATGATACGTTAAAATTGATAAGTATTGTTTCCCTTCAGATACGTATCGTATTGTCAGTATTGTCTCGTGTATTGTACAGAGCTGACACCCGGTTACTCAACTTGAGGATTAACAAACCTGCATAATTTTGTGCTTATTTAAGTATTCTGTAGTTTTCAATAGATTTATGTTTCATCTGAAGCTTATTATACTTTTGTTAGTACGGACTTGACCTTTTGTGCTTGTTTTCCAATAGAAACTTTTTTTAGTTGCAGTAATTAAATTCTCAATTATGCCAAATTATCCTTTCAGACTTGTAGATTTTTATTCCTTGCTTCCATCATAGAATATCGACTTCTATTTAGCGTACACATTTCTGAAATATTATTTCTTTCTTTATAGTTGTCGAACATGTTTTCCATTTGGGAAATGGGTCTCAAAAACAAAGTCTTTTGATGGAAATGTACTCTACTGAGCTTCAGCTGTTCAAGGACCTGACATTAACAAATTCAGGCAGGCAAGTGAACCAATGATATTCTTTTGTTACCATCTAGTTTTTTACTGCAAAAACCTTTTATTGGGAAGTTGATTATATCATCTTTCAGGCCATGGTATGCTTACCACCTTGCATATTTAGGATGCCATTATTATATTGTGAGCATTGTTTGGCATTTGACAAGTATCATTTACAAATACATGATTAGTTATGTTTTTGGGTTGCTTGGTTTTATTTCTCCTTATATTTTGTTGATGTGTTTTGTTTCTGAGCTTGCAAGTGTATGTATCCTGAGTGACCTCCAATCATTATCACGTTATTCAATAATCCATGTCCCAAAAAATACAATGGTTTGCCTTTTTCCATTTTCTCTTGTCCACATTTTTTTACCTTTGATTTTTTAGTCTCCTTGATCACTTCTCCAGCATGATTTAGACTTTTCTACTAGATTAAATGGACATATCAAGAGAATAAGGAAGCCCTACTAGATGTTTAGATGAAATTAGTTTTGCACTGGTCGTTCCATTTTCCTTTTGTCTGTTCCTGTTTTCAGCTAATGTACTTGATAACTGACGACAAATTAACATGTAAGAAACTCTGTCAAAAACAATATACTCCATCCGCCAGTGTTTGATCACTACTTTGCATGTTCAAGTTTGTTGCAATTATATATATGATATTTGTGAATAGACCATGTACTTAGATTAGGTATCATGAAGTATTAACGCCCAATCCTTCCATGTTTGTGCTAGTACTATCCTTCCATGTTTGTGCTAGTACTAACACCACAAGCAACAACCATGGATGGGCAGCGAGTTGATCCCGATAGATCTTCTTGTTCACCAGAGGAGTTGGGGATGTGGTTGTGGGGCAACAGGGGAATCGTCATTTCTTCTATTGGTTATTTCCCTTGAGCACACAGAGCGCATGTCCAAGACTCCAAGCTGGTCCATGGAAAGATTATACTTGACCCTTTGAAGCTTGAGCTGGCCCAAGCATGATGGCGATTAACATTGTTATCTCCATTAGGTTGAGAAGTGATGGGATCATGGGATTGCAACGGGAAGATCGAGGTCGGGAGTTTGAGCCTTCTCGCATTTTCTTAGTGGAAAGTCACTTGGACAAAAATCGGATTCCAGCTTTTGGTAGGAGTTTCCAACGAAACTGGAATTTTGTGTTCCTTTCGGCAGCTAGGGTGGCGGGAGGCATCCTCTCTTTGTAAAAAAGACCTTGGGATGGTTTCCTCCTTACCCTGCCTCTCTTAGTCACTCCATTTAGTAATTACCCATCCTTCCAAGAACCCATTGTTGTTGTCTGTTGTTTATGCTAGCATTGATCAACGAAAGCAAGATCTTGTATGGAATAAGTCATGGGCCCTTAGCTCGACCCAATGGCCACGAATGGTTATGGGTGACCTCAACTTTTGTGATGCACATGTTGGAAAAAGCTAGGTGTGCCTTTCACCTGGAGTCAATGAGCTGTTGATTTCTTGGAGGCAATGAAATCTTGTAGCTGTCGTGACTTGGGTTTGGTTGGTTGGGGAATCATTACGTGGTGCAATAATCGGTAGGGACGTGCTAGAATATGGGAGTGTTTGGATAGGGAGCTTATCAACAACTCTTGTACGTTGCACTTTGATTACTCATTTACTCAGCACCTCCCTCAGGTGGCCTTATATCACAACCCTATCCCGTTCTCGATCAATGGGGGAGGGTGGTGCAAGCTCGATGATGCTTTTACTTCTGGCTTCAGTGTCTGGATTTCAAAAATTGAGAAAGTGTAGAAGCTTGCCTTTGGATGCACCAAAAACCTTTAGTGATCAAGTCAAAACTTCAAGTTTGGAACATATCTTTGGTGGTTAATATAAATCAATTGGTGGATGAGTTAATGACCTATGTTGTTGACTTCTAAGCATTGGGGGCCCACCCCGACCTGTCCAAGGCGATCCGATTGTTCTTTGAGCACAAAGAGCTTTACTCGATCAACACTATCACAGTAGGAAATTTTATGGGGACAAAAAACATGGGGTCAATAGCTGCAATATGGGGATGCAACAAGTACCCGCGTCTTTCATCTTGCTACTCTTATCCGGAGTTGTGCAAATTGGAAAAGAGTCGTAATGTAAATGACATATGGCACTATGGTGCGGGAACCAACACAAAAGAGGGACGAATATGTGAGCTTTTTTCCAACAAAGATGGACGACTTACACGGATACTGATCCGACGAGCATCTCAGGACTAGTGGAGACCGTTACACCTCAGTTGAGTGGGGAACTAACTCGCATGCCTTCGAAATAGGATATAAGAAAGCTATGTTTTCCTTTCCATCGAATAACACACCTGGGCCCTATGGGTTAATAGTGATTTCTACAAGTAATTTTGGAACTCCTTAATCAAAGAGGATTTAATTCATGATGTTCAAAGGGGTGTTCCCACATTAAAGAGTGAAGGAATAAAGATAGCTAAGAAGAGGAAAATACAGAAGAACGAAATAATTTGATGAATCTGTGTGCTCTGGAGTCTGGATCAAATTTGATGTCACCCTATTAACTATGGTTCATCAGCTAGGCTATTCAGACTATTAAGAAGAGAGAATGCAGGGGAGGCTACTTTTTTGCTGTCCATTTTTTTTTTGCGTACATCATTTCATTTTTTCCATCAGAAAGGAATAGATTTAGAACTTAAAAACTTGATCAAATAAGTTACATAGTGCTACAGAGTGCAAACATCCGACACAGATTAATTGATAGGTTGGCATAAATTCATGGTTATGAACAAAAATATGAATTTGCATATCTTCAAATTCTATGCTTAAAAGAAAGGTTCATCTAATTTGGTTAGAACAACCCAAAGTTGACATATACGGTCGGAATATTGAATAATGGTAGCATATTCTCGCAAACCTTTAACGAAATATGTTCAAGACAACCTTTTCTAATAGTAACAAGCATTATCTATCAGTTCTGTTGAAGGTTTCATGCAGAAAATTAGCAAAGGGAAAGACATACAACTCACTGTAGTATTTTCGGTCTTAAAACATTATTCCTTATACAACTCATCTTCCTTCTTTTATAAACTACACAGTGATCCCGCCAAATTCCTAAACAAACATATATATATATATATATATATATATATATATATATATATATATATATATATATATATATATATATATATATATATATATATATATATATATATAGGACTAGGATCAGATGACCCATAATTTTTTGACCCATCATCCTAATCGCTGGTTTCGGGTCTCAGAATTTACTGAGTTTTTGTGAGGATGATCATCATACCATAGATAGCATACCCTCAAAATTTTAGTAGATTCTAAAACCTCTAGGGCCATCAAATGTTATAAGCTTTTTTGACTGTTAATTTCAACCATTGATTTGAAGAGCACATTTGATGCACCTAGAGGTTTTAGAATATACTGATTTTTCGTAGAGGTGCTATCTGTGGTATATTGATCATCCTCACAAAAACTCAGCAAATTCTGAGACTCGAACCCAACGATTAGGATGATGGGTCAAAAAATAATGGGTTATCCTATATATATATATATATATATATATATATATATATATATATATATATATATATATATATATATATATATATATATATATATATATATATATATATATATGACCCATCGTTCTAATCGTTGGATTCGGGTTTCAGAATGTGTTGATTTTTTGTGTGAATGATTAACATACCATAGATAGCACCTCTACAAAAAAGCAGCACATTCTAAAACCCGAATCCAACGATTCGGATGATGGATCAAAACATAGGTCAAAATTTCATGGGTCATTCTATCCTGACCCATATATATATATATATATATATATATATATATATATATATATATATATATATATATATATATATATATATATATATATATATATATATAGGAATGATAAAATGCGTGTGCGGTGTCACACTGCAACCGTCTGATGCACTTGCTGCGTGTGTGCGATGCACGCAGCGGTGCATCAGATGGCTGAGGTGCGACACCGCACGCCGCATCCTAACACGCCCCTATATATATATATATATATATATATATATATATATATATATATATATATATATATATATATATATATATATATATATATATATATATATATATATATATATAGATAGATAGATAGAGAGAGAGAGAGAGAGAGAGAGAGAGAGAGAGGTTGGCAGCCTTTTTTGCCGAAATGGGTAGCCTTCCATTTCAAGCCCTTAGGAGTTTTAGAATGTGCTGATTTTTTGTTAGCACAAGCACCCTACCATAGATAGAACACCCACAAAAAATCATCACATTCTAAAACTTCTAGGGGCATCAAATGTTAGAAGTTTTATCGAACGTCCGTTGTAAGCGTTAATCTGAAATATAACATTTGATGCCCCCAAAAACTTTAGAATGCGTTTATTTTTTGTGGGTGTTCTATCTAAGATAGGGTGCTTATGCTCACAAAAAATCAGCACATTCTAAAACTCCTAAGGGCTTCAAATGGGTGGCTGCTCATTTCACCAGAATAGGCCGCCAGCCTATACCCCGTATTCTGAGTATTCTCTTTACGGGGTATGAAATGGAAAATGATCCACCAGTCTATTTCCACCAAAATTGGCTAGCGGCTCCTTTCTGACCTTGAGGTTTATTATTATTATTATTATTTGTATCATCTATCTATGGTTAGATGATCATCCTCACAAAACATTATCAAATTTGGAAACCTTTAGGGGGTCAAATATGTATACGATTTATAATATTATATTTTAACCGTTAATAGAAAATGCTTATTTGACCCCCCTAGAGGTTTTCAAATTCGATGATTTTTTGCGAGGATGATCTTCTAACCATAGATAGATGATCCACAAAAAAGAAATTCAAAAATAAACCTCTAGGTGGGAAATGAGCCACAAGCCAATTTCGGCAAAAATAGGGTGGCAGTTGATATCCCGTATCCTCTCTCTCTGTCTTTCTCTCTCTCTCTCTCTGTCTTTCTCTCTCTCTCTCTCTCTCTCTATATATATATATATATATATATATATATATATATATATATATAGGGGAATGTTTAGGTGCGGTCTGCGGTCCGCAGCCGTTCGATGCACCACTCCGTGCATCGGATGCACGTGGCTGGTGTATCGGACGGCTGCGGACCGCACGGACCGCACCTAAGCATTCCCTTATATATATATATATATATATATATATATATATATATATATATATATATATATATATATAGAGAGAGAGAGAGAGAGAGAGAGAGAGAGAGAGAGAGAGCAATCTTCTCACTTGGAAGTTGGAAATTGTATTCCTCATGAATCATGAGAGAATTACATTGATCACATCTACAGTTCCTACGATCTGCCCCACTTCCATGTGCACCCCCTTATTAGTTCACTTGGTGAATTGGCATACTAAATTGATTTAGATGCAATTATGCCCCATTGTTTATAAATAAACGTTATTTAATCATCATTCAACTAAAACAAATAGAGTATTAGTAAGTGCTCTAGATTCAAGAAAAACACTTTCTAACAGGAATCTAAACTTTTGGTGCATCAATTTTAATCCAATTTTTGCTGGACTCCTTTCTATGATGCTACAATTTTCTAACAGGAATCTAGACTTTCTAACAGGAATCTAAACTTTTGATGCTACAATGCATTTAAATGCATCAAAATAGGAATTTCGGAGTATGTTTATAATTGTCTAAATAGTAGCATGCTTTTAAACCCGAGAATGGAAATGGTACAACCGATTTGAAGCTGTACCTTCGGCCTCTAGTCACATAAGTCAGTTTGTAGCCGCATAAACCTTTTTTTTTTTTTGACAAATGCGTAGAGATTTGACGCGCATGCCTAGGTGCCTGGGCAGTCACTATGCTCAACTTTCATGGCCCAATGCGGTCTAAGGCACCGCCTAGGCACCCTCCTTGCTCTGTCAAGATCATAAGATGAGAAACACAAGTAGAAGAAACCCTTTCTTTGCAACTTTTGGTGCAAAAATGGTTTCCTAAGAGGTTTAGGTGTCCTGCGAATGTCTAGGTCAGAGGTAGGGTAGCCATGGAGCTGCTTAGAACTAGGTAAGAGCGCAGGTGGCTAGGTCGTTGCAACCAACGTTGCAACGAAGCTTGTGATGTCTCCTCTGAATAAATGCTTTACTAGGGATTTCAATTTTTCTTTTATTATCTGAAATTGTTTTTTATTTTATAATATAATTCTATCACGTCTATATGACTTACCTTCTATTTCTGTACCCTAATGCTTTGCCTTTCGCCTTGTTTAATCAGGCTGGTAGATGTAATTTCTAAACTTGGACTACAGAAATCATCAGTAGTACAACACATGACTTCAGTAATTCAGCATCTTTTGGAGAAAAGGATTGTGGACTATTCTATTATACACACTGTACTAGTGGAATATTTCACAATAGCGGACAAGGTAATGTTGATATGTCCCCCTACCTTGGATCTTATATATTTTGTTATGCCAGCAAGCACTGATGAATTTTGTCTGATTTGAGTTTGTGAAAAGTCTTCTGCCACAAATGTGATTCAACAATTGGTACCACTTCTTGTTCATGAGTCCGCTGCCACAGAGGAGGGTCCACAGCTCTCAGCACCACACAGTTCAAGAAAAAAGAATAATAAGAGGAGCAAGTTCCAAGTGCCACTTCTTGTTAGAATGATGCATACAAGAGCTGGATTGAAAGTTGGCATCCTCTGCATCAAACATGGGAGTGCAAAGGTCAATATATATATATATATATATATATATATATATATATATATATATATATATATATATATCTATTTTTGTGTATTCTAACTATGCTTATTAGTCAGTAATCTTTAAGGTGCTTGTAGACAACACTGAAAATTGTTTCTTATTGTGCATAAGGTTGTTCAAGATGACATTGTTTAAAGAATATCGTATCATTTAACATCTATATAGCTTTCTCTTACTTATAACAGTTCTTTTTATCCAAGTTCTATTTTATTTAGTTTCTTTTGGTGGTTCTAGAAGAGACCTGGGATCGAATTCCGCCTTCATCAAATAAATAACTTGTAGGGGTCCACCACGTTCGCCTTAACGCTCCTCACATGGTGCTGACGGGTTCTCAAAAAATAAAGAAAATAGTTCTGTTTTATTTAGAATCTATTATGGTTGACCGAACAAGAGTTCTACTTTACTGCTAATATTTTTAGTCATATACTATATCATGTGCCATATGAGCAATAAAAAGTGTTCTTCTCACTCTCTCCCATTTGGTAGCCCCCACACCTACGAAGTGGCATATGTAACTATTTTTAGCCTGATCATGAGAGAGTTGATGTTGAAATTGTCTAGCGGTCCGATTTTTTTTTTTTTTGGCAAATTTTTGTGGAGCCTTCTGCCATTTGGCTCCATGGTCAGCCTATCTCTATGGTAAAAGACTTTTTTTGTTGTTTGTTTGTTTACCTAAACTGGTTGTCTTTTATCGTCAAATAATCTGTGACTTGTTCAATTTTTTAGGAAAGAAAGAAGATTATCAAAGGCATTAAGGCACATATTGGAACTCTAGCTCTTGACCAGGGTGGGAGTCTTGTGAGTACTCTTCCTCACCTTTAAATACAAATTTTTTAGTCATGATTGTAGTTTGGTATCTATGGTTAAAAAATGATCAACTATGATTCTTTTATTTTTTGGGTTTTTTTTTAGCGCTGACCATAACGTGTGAGAAGTTTTTGATATGTGAATTATGCCATCACTTCTGGATTTGGACTCTTTTTTTAGTTAACTGTGCATGCTTGAATAAATATATAAAAAAGAGTTTTCTCTGAGCTTTCTTGTGAGATAATTCATTAAGGGGAGAGAACTTAGGCTTTAACCAAAAATCTTTGTTACAGTTCGTGTTTTAGATCTTCTTTGTTAACGTATCATCAAACATCGTCATCGTCTTCGTCGAGATCATCGCCAACATCATTTTCATCATTCTCATTGGCCACTCTGCGCCCCGTTGCCCTTTCCCCATCTCTTTCCCTCTCTCCTTGGAGCCCACGTTCGTGACCCGACCTCCCCGCATGCGCCTACCCTCGTGCGCTTGACCGCCTATTTGCATGGTTAAGGGTGTAAAACGGGCCAGGCCGGGCCTATAATACCTCGGGCTGGGTCGGTCCTACATATGCTAAGCCCGGAGTAGCCCGTCGGGCCAAAGATCTAAGCCTAGGCCCGGCCCGTATAAACATATATTGGTCATTTTGGGCTGGGTTTGGGTTCAAATATGTGTTTTAAATAATTTTTTTTTTCAAATGATAGTAGGTAAGCTCGAACACAGAGCCTGATAGTAAGCTCCAAGCGCTATAGCCACTGTATTACATTTCCTTAGTGTTAAAAGTAAACAGTATATATATATATATATATATATATATATATATATATATATATATATATATATATATATATATATATATATATATATATATATATATATATATATATATATATATATATATAGACAGAACTGCTCACCTACGGGATGTCCCGCATTCTTATCTTGCGGGACAAAAAAATTTGAGGGACCTAGAGGTTTCATAATTTGCTGATTTTTGGTGAGGATGATCACCTTGTTATAGATAGAACCCCCACCAAAAATCAGCAAATTATAGAACTTCTAGGTCCCTCAAATATGCACTTCAATTTAACGGTTAAAATGGATGGTCGATAATGAAGAGCATATTTGAGGGACCTAGAGGTTTTGTAATTTGCTGATTTTTGGTGGGGGTCCTATCTATAACAAGGTGATCCTCCTCACCAAAAATCAGCAAATTATGAAACCTCTAGGTCCCTCAAATTTTTTTGTCCCGCAAGATAAGAATGCGGGACGTCCCGTAGGTGAGCAGTTCTGTATATATATATATATATATATATATATATATATATATATATATATATATATATATATATATATATATATATATAAGATCTAAGCCTAGGCCCGGCCTGTATAAACATATATTGGTCATTTTGGGCTGGGTTTGGGTTCAAATATGTGTTTTAAATAATTTTTTTTTTCAAATGATAGTAGGTAAGCTCGAACACAGAGCCTGATAGTAAGCTCCAAGCGCTATAGCCACTGTATTACATTTCCTTAGTGTTAAAAGTAAACAGTATATATATATATATATATATATATATATATATATATATATATATATATATATATATATATATATATATATATATATATATATATATATATATATATATAGTATTATGATCGTGATTTCGGGTCGAGCTTTCGGGCTTTCTTTCTGGCCGGGCTGTAGGCTCAGGGTGGCGGCCTGAGCCCGGCCCATGGTGCTTTCGAGCCGGGCTGGGTCGGGCCGTTGACCAGACCGGGCCGGGTTTGGGTCGTTGACTTTCGATCCAGGTTTGGGCCGGTGAGCTTTTTTTACACCCCTACGCATGCGTCAGCCCAGCATACACCGGTGCCTGTGTGCACGCCATTGGCCACGCTAGTGGCCCGCTCAACCCCGTGACCTCTTGTTGTACCACCCGATCACTTCAGTACTCCATCCATTGTGTTGTCGGGCCCGTATCATCTATGTAGATCTATTCGAGTATCCGATCTTCTGCCTTCGCCTCTAAGGGTTTCCACATCACTGGTTTGACCATTTTACTCACTCTCTTGAGCTTGTGTAGCCTTCCATTGATATTAGAACCATAAGCCATAGAACTAGTAATTGTTTGCTTTTATTACTACTGGTTTTTTTAGTTCGTGACATATTAATTACTTGCTTTGAGTCTGAATGTTAATTGAATTCCTTAAGGGTCAATAGATTTTAGCCTTGATTGTTAGATTGTCCTGGCTCCAAGAGTTCTTCAACTCACAAATGGTTGTCATCTATTCAGTATTCTGAATATTTGGGTACTACCTGCTCTATTCACAATCTTTATTATCATTTAAATCTGAATAGTTGATGCAAATCTGTTGACCTTTATTTCTCTGAATCATTTTAAGTTTGCTCACTAATTCTTGAAAATCATGCTAGTTTAGGATTGCATGAGTGTACTGTATTACCCTCTCTTTTTCTCTTGATTTTAAAAGTTAATCTCTATGTAGCCGCCCTACTCGCAAACTGGTATATGCAGGATCTTGGGTTCAAATCCTGGAATGCATTGCTAAATCCTTTCTGGAAAACACTCTCGTCCTTGAATCTGCTCAATGGCCGACCCCATGCAAGAGCATAAGACTTGGATGCTGTTTTATTTATTAGTGATCATCATAAGCACACTTTAATCCTTTAGCAGGCTTATGCCATCCATTTGAGATCGTCTTTGTGATTAAGGTATGATCTCTAAAGAATCTGAGAATGTTTCAGACCGGTCCTCAACCTAACATCAGCCATCATTGAATAAGTGTAAATTCTCAGTCAAGGCAACTTTAGTATTTAGGCTTGTTTGTTGATAGCCCCGGCCAGGGTTCGAGGGTTCGAAATCTAGTGACTGTAGACACTATACTAATGGGTACTCGGCCCTCGGAAAGTCACAAATTCAAACCAGCAACCTCCCACGTAAGTGGGAGGCGTCCACCACTTAGATTCGTCCGCACTCATGGGAGACCTGCTACATTGATTATGCAGTTTATGCTCATGTAATGAAAAGATCATGTGGTTCTCCTGTACATAAAAATTCTAGAGAAAGAGCAAAGAAGGCAAGGTTTGGTGCACGAAATTGCAGTCATCTCTGTGGAGCAAGATATAAGCCAAGGATCTAATTTTTGTGAAGTTTCTTATCATAAGAAAATACTTTGGTCGTAAAGTTTATTCTTTTATGGTTATCTTGATATTGTATATTGTCTTTTTGATTGGTGCATATTTGTATCTGTCCATTTTGCACTTCGTTTTTATATTAATTATTTATTTTAAACACTAGAGGCTTTTTGTATTATTGTATGTTTTACCCAAGCTTCTAAAAAGCCCTAGGCGCTAGTCGGGGGGTGGGGGGCCACCTAGGCGGCGCCTAGGCGTTTTGCCTTTTTTTAAATTATTTTAATTATTATTTTGATATTATATAATATATATGTTTAAAAATTAATATAAGTTCAAGGTTATCCCAAACCATTATTTTAAAGAACAAGTATATAACCATAATTCAAGATTGAGTAATTAACAAGAACAAAAGCAAACATGGCCCGCCTGACCAGCCTCAACCCGCCTGGCTCGCCTCAGCCCGCTGGCCCGCCTGACTAGCCTGAGCCCGCCTAGCCAGCCTGAGCCTGCCTAGTCGTTTGCCTTGCCCCGCCTAGCTCCGCATGGGAGCTTGGTCGTTTTTCTGGACCGCCTAGGACCTAGGCTGGGCGGTGGGGGGCACCTAGCGCTTAGGCTGCCGCCTGGGCTGCTTTTTAGAACACTGGCTTTACCATATTGTGTTTGTCTGTACTAGTTTGAGTTAGACTGTTACATGGTATAAGAGATTTCACCCCCAAAATGCACCTTCAAGTTGTTGTAAGGTTTCTTTATCAGTCTCATTTGTGCCATGTCTATTCTCTGATAATAATTGATTATCCAATATAAATTGGACTATATGTGAAATTCTATTGTATCTTGTAGGATTATGTTTTAGGTATGTGAATCTTCAGACTATCTCGCAATAGCTTGCAAACAATATGTTTTGGGGCATGTGAACTACAGTAAAACATCGTCATTTTGAAACTGATCGTCATTTGCATGATAAGCATTACTCTAAACCTTTATGATTGTAATGGATGGTGTATGTGAACCACTTTTATAGATTCCAAATGACGTCTTTCCTTGACTTGCATATGTTTCTTCTGACAAAAGTGATTGCTAGTTTACTCCACTTTTTGCTGGCACTTTTTCATCCGCTAGTCCTATTTGATTGTCACTAGTTTTCCAGTGGCTGACAATGCAACTTATTTTTTTAACTCACTATTAACCAGCTTCTTAAAAGATGACCCCTTATCGCATTTCAGTACGTTCACAAATTTTGTCGTTACTTTGGTATCAAAGCCCCTGTTACGATGTCCTATCATTGTGACCAATTATCCTATGATATTGTTTCTTTGCCTCTGTTCCGTAGTCATCTTTATTCTCCCAAATATCTAGAACATCATCCCCCTTATGGCAAAGACTATGGTCAAGATGTTCCATACAAGACAAAATCATACCCCTACCTACTTGATGGGGATCAGAGTTCACCCATAACACAGACCGTATGTTTCCACCATTGGATCGTCCAGACCGTATGTTTCCACCATTGGATCTTCCCGAAGATGACTATCTACGGTATGAAGACTTTACATCGAACGAGTCGTTAGATCTAATTCCTGAGAGCGTCTGGAGATTCAGAGGAGTGTATTTACTTAGATAAGTGTCCTTTTTTTAATTTTTATTAGTATTTATTTTTAATTATTTGGGTATTTATTTTATTTTTTGTCTTTTTATTAGTCTAATTTTGGCAAGTGTTAAAACCCAACCTATAAGGGTTGTATGAGTGTTTTTAGGTATCTTAGTCCTTTACGTTGTCGAAATACTCAAAACTCAACTTGTAGGGTTTGTAGTAGTAGTTTTAGGAATCTTAGTCCTTAACTTGGTTGAACTATAACACCTATGCGTTTATATAATGCTTGAGGCCTATAAAAGGACCCCCAAGCTTCTCCTTTATTCTGAATGAATAATATTTGCTGATTTACGTCTGTTTGCTTCATGTGAGAGGATTCAAGAGCGTGAAGCTCGCCGGTGTGAGATCGGCTCGATCACCGGTGAGAGGTCGGGGATCTTTACTTTTTTTAGTTCTTTCTTTGTTTTGATTACAAACCTTTTCGAATCATAACCACTATCATCACCTCACAACCACCAGTCCACCTTCAACATCGTTGTCATCATCTTCATCTTACTCGCCAATAACATCGAGCACCATGGCCATCACCTCCATTGTCACCCACTTTTATCGAAAACCTTAGAAATTTCTCTAGTTGAACCTTAAATTCATCAGAAATCATACCATTCCTTGTCCGAAATCCTTCAAAACTTAATCCTAAAGAAGCTCCTCTAAACCCTAGACACTTCCATATAAAAAACCCCAATTTGTAGAATCGAATTGAACCCGAATTTCGAAGAATTCTCAAATCTGAAAATAAAGTCTAGATCTGGTAATTCCTTGATCTCTTCACATCCAACGGTCCGATTAAGCCGCAACTTATACACAACCTTTCTAACATCCATGCCTACTTACCCGCCAAGTTTCGTCGCAACCCGGAAAACTGAACATATTTAAAAGACCAAAATACCCCTCTGCTGTTCTGAATTTTGGCACCTTCCAAAACCAAAATTTCCACCAAGTGCGAAAATTCTTACTTTTGTAGGAACCCCCCTAGCCCGTCCTACATCATGGTCAATAATTTTGGACAAGTTGCTTGTAGTTATTGTGTCATTATGCTTTCCGTTGTCCAACAAGAGATCTTATCCCAAACGCACATCGTATGTCCCATCCTACTATCCCACTTTAGTGTCCCAGCCATTGGAGCATGACACATTGCCTTTGCAATTGGTGCTTTCACAGGTTGTCAAAAAATAGTTAAGCAATAGTTTACAGTAACCAATACCGGATTGTCAGCAACTTTTTATCTCTCTCTCTCTCTCTTATCGTATCTTCCTCTCTATGATCCGGTTCATATCTCTTTGTACACACTCACTTGCCGTTTTCCCATTGGTTTTAATTTTCAACCCTTTATTGACCATGTTAAGGATGAATTATATTTGCACTTGCATAATATCCTTATGCTTTGTAATTGATTTCTTATTATTTAATTTTCAGCTGCTCGTCTGCATCCTTTCTGTAGTTGATGATACAAAGCTCGTAACGAAGGTCAGTGCATTAGTGTGGATAAATGACGTGTAGTTTATTGAAATTGATGTCTAACCCTCGTAAAATTCAATGACCTGCAATCAGATTGTGATTCATGAGCTACAAAAGATGCTAAAGGAACTCATTTTGGACAGGGTAAGTATTCCCCTAATTAATTCACTGTTGAATGACTCATTTAAGACATTCAAAATCTATGCTCTGATATCACCAGTGCAATCTCTTTCCATGTAATTAAGGCTAATTTCTTCTACGTTCCTTCAGAATGGAAGGCGTCCAATATTGCAGCTACTCCATCCGCTATGCCCACGTTATTTTGGTCCAGACGATCTGGCCTGTCTAAATTTATCTGTTCCTTCTCTCTGCACACAGGAAAATATTTATTTGCAATCTCATTTTTTATTTCTCCAATAAACAGTTATCATGGACTGAGTTATCCCTTTTCATTTCAGGGTGAAGGTGCAGATGCTCTCACTGGATCAGGGTCAAATAGGCCCTTAAATGTTGATGTGGTGGTCTCCATGACTGATAATAATAGCAGTGAAGTCTGTTCAAAGAGCATGCACATAGAAGGGGCAGGGAAGAAGGATCCATCCTTGAGGAGAAATGAATTATTGGTGGAGAGTCATCTTGCTGAGGTGACACATTGTCTCATTGAAAATTTAAAAACCTATATACCATTTATAAATCTGTCCGTGAAATTTTTATAATTACTTTATTCATTTAATAAATTCCTAGATTCTTTACACTCTTGGTCAGAAATTTATGTATCACGTATCAACATGAAGGAAAGTTATTAGCAAGGAACAAAATCTCGATAAATTTTGTGAAATATCTCGGTTTTACAAAACCTCGGCACAAAATCCCTTATAAGCTCTCGAATGGTCTATAAATCACACACAAATCGCAATATTTCGTGCGATATATTCGTCGTCGCAAATATCGCGAACTATTGCACAAATATCGGAGAATTTCGTGAAATATCACCAAAATCTTGAAATTGACTTGTTATAAAAGGGGGCTCTGGGCAGGGATTATTTGAAGTGTCTGGTTTGTTTCTCATCACCTTATTTACATACAAAATTAAATATCGTTTTACTTAATTTTTATTTTCTCAATTTACTTTAAGTTATAATATGTAAATAAGCGAATAACCCTCCCCATTTGATTTCAATAAACATATCAAAAAAATAAAAAACCAAGCGAATCAAAAAGCATATTTTCTGGTTTAGTAAGAGAAAACAGTTTTTAGTGGTTTTCATAAAATCCTCATGTTGAGGAAATTGGTTAAATCAACTCTGTTTTAGCTCAAAAAATTCCACAAGATGTAGAACTGTAAGTGCATTTAGAAAACCATGGTCCGCCAAAGAACTTTTGAATGAATAAACTTTCCTATATAAAAACTTCTTTTTCCAGACTTGGTAAAAAAATATTTTTCGTATTTCAGCATAATTTTTGCACGATTTCAAGCTTGCATATCTTTCTTATTTTAAGTCCGTTTTCAAGATTGTTTGAAGTATTATTTTAACAATCAACTAATCTTTATTTTGAAAATAATTTTATCCATAAAAAGATTAAAAAATATTTGAAAACATAGATCAAAATCAGACCAAACAAGACTGCACAAACGCACAAGAATCAGACTCAACTAGATATGATACATGCTATGCCAAGCTCTACGCCCTTAGATAGGGTATAAATATTATCCAAGTGTTTCAAAGTGTGTATCTATACTTGGTTTATGACTATCCAGTGTTTCACTAAAAATTCTATTAAAAAATCAAATATTTTCACAATTTCTATAAAGCCTTAATATTTCCACACTATCGAAATATTTCCACAAATATTTTCATATCCAAAGTGTCGAGATATTGGTCAAAGCGAAAATTTTGAACCTTGGTTATGAATAATAATATGATGATGCCATGGCGATGATATGTGAAACGGGATTAATCAGGACGAGACCTTGAAAAGCCTAAGTCCTCAAGATAGTTGGAGAACTGTTGAAACCAAGCCCTGGGTGCTTGTTTTAAGCCATAAAGTGAATGATGAAGCCGACACACATGATTGGGAAACATCAGGTCTTCAAATGAGGTTGACACATATACACTTCTTCATTGAGATTGCCATGAAGGAATGCATTTTGAACATCAAGTTGGCGGATCAACCATTGTTGATGTAAAGCAAGGGCTAAGACAACTCGAATAGTAGTATGTTTGGGCCGTTTGGCTACCGGACTGAACGTTTCAGTATAATCAATGCCCTCTTGCTGATGAAACATGCTTGCCATATGCTGAGCCTTGTAACGCTTGATAGAACCGTTGGACCTTTTCTTAAGTTTGTACACCATTTATTTGAAAGGACATTCATAGATGGGGAGCGCTCCACAAGATACCATGCGCCACCTTTTTTAAGAGCATTGAATTTAGCACCCTATGTTGGTCGCCATTCGTGGTGTTTTTTAGCTTGACTAAAGCAAGTGGGTTCAACCTATTCAGAGCGAGAAACAATAGTGAGAGCATACTTCCGATTTGGGACCTGAATACCATCCTTACCACGAGTAGCCATAAAATGAGTAGATGGCGTTGGTAGGTGTGGATCTGGTTCAAAAATGGTGGAAGATTCAACAAGTGAAATTGTGGAGTCAAAAGACTTAATGTTGGAGTCTGGTGGTGGAGTAGGGGACATGGGCGGTAGCATAGGAGTGGTGGGACAATGAGCATGTGCGTCAGAATAAAAGAGCATTGGAGAAGAGGTTTCCTCTGGCAGAGAGGTAGTAGCCACTATTGATTTGTAGGAGAATGTGGATTCATTAAACACAACATGACAATACAAGTATACTCTCCCATTAGACACATCTAAGCACCGATACCTTTGATCATTGAGAGAATAGCTTAAGAAAATGCATCGTTTAGATCAGAATTCAAGCTTGTTGCTAGTTTATAGATGGAGATATGGAAAAGACTCGCATCCAAGTGCACGAAGAATTGTGTAATCAGGATGCCAATGCAATAATTTTTCATAAGGAGACATATTGCAAACTCTAGCGGGAAAGCGGTTGGTAAGAAAAACATCAGTGTTAAAAGCATCTACCCAATATTCCGGTGGCATCCCAGGCTCCCAGCCTGAGCTGAGTGAGGTCGGTGTCAACAATGTGTCTGTTTCCTTTCAATGACACCATTTTGTTCTGGAGTATGGGGACACGATAGACGACGATAGATACCATGCTGAGAAAAAAACATTGAAACTCGTACCGATGATGAGTATTCTCGTATTCCCCTCTATCAGTTTGCAAGAATTTAATTTTGCATGAAAAGAGATTCTCAACATGAGACCTAAGTTTTGCAAAATATGATAATGTTTCATATATAAAACACAAAAAATCCTTGAATATTTGGAATAGTCATCAATAAATAACAAATAAAATTTTGAACCATTTATTGAATAACACGGAGAAGCCCGAATATCAGAATGAACTAATTCCGCAGGTGTAGAAGATATAGAGTTTGATGCTTGGAAAGGTAATCATGAACTCTTCCCCAAAGGACATATGTTACAAAAGAAATTCTAGTAATGGTATCTTGAAGAGGAAAGTTATGCTGAGAGACAAGGCACTGCAAATTTAGAAAGGCTGGATGGCCTAAACGATGATGCAAAACCGGAGGCAAAACTCGAACGCCGAACAAGGCAAACAATGTACTTGTCTTATTTGGAAGCTTGTGAAGATTGATGGGATAAAGGCCATGATCACTCTTGTCGCGGAAAAGCATCTTCTCCGTTGTTTTGTCCTTGACAAAAAAATCATCATAGTTAACATAAAGTAACGATGATTTGTAAGATTCGATATATGATCGGAAGTTTTGTTATCGGTAAGGGAAGTCTGATCATCAGAGCGGATATTTTGAGAAGCGACCATTACCGTAAGATGTTTGGTAGGTACCCTTCCTTCATAAGCGTAATCCATAGGATGAGAGCAAAATTTGGCCGAGTGTCCAAAACGGCCATAGATCTGACACATTTGGAACCGATTTTCAGATCGCGGTGATCCTGTGCTTGGAGAACAGACACCGTGTTGACATAAGATTTATCTTGAGAGCGATTGGAGTAGACCGTTGATGATCGGGTGTTTTAGAACACGGCCACGGTCACGATATGATTGTCCATATCGAGGAGCATAGAGAGCCGTAGCGGTGGACTAAGTTGTCAACGAGTTATGCTTCATAAGATGTATTTTTGTGCTTAGTACTAAACCAATAAGATCATCTAACGAAATTGGCGTGTCACATGCTTGAGCTGAATTGACGGTGACCTCATATGTAGGATCCACATTATTCATGATTAAGGTTATCAAATAATCATCAACATGTTTTCCCGCAAGAGCCAAGTTATCAGCATCATGTGTGATTTTATCAATAAAATCAGAAATAGAAAGATTTCCTCTCTTAGTATTCTGCAGTTGATTTTTCAGCTAAAGAATACAGGTGAGAGATTGAGAGGCATGCCGTTTTTTGTGAGAGAACCACACAGCATGACAGGTGGTGAGACGAGCCACGTCGATAAAGCCATTGGAGTCAATGTGGCGTTGATCCTACATAAAATCGTTTGATCCTGTTGGATCCAATCAACATATGCTGGATTGATTGTTGCAGCAGATTTTCCATCACTATCCACTGACAATTGCTCCGGTCAAGGTCTTGCTTCATCGACAAAACCCATCAGGTTCTTGCTTTGTAGAACAGGCAAAAATTGAGCCAACCATAAGGTGCAGTTATTCCGATGAAGCTTGATCGAAAGAAGAGGAGAAAAAAAATCGGAAAACCTGGTGCTACAACATCAGAAGGTGTAGAAGAGGTCATTGTTTTAGATGAGGAGGTATGCACTAACTAGGATCAAAGAGAGTCGCAAGATAGCGGCTCTGATACCATAAAAGACTTGAAAATGTGGAAGAGTAGTTTGTTTTCCGGGTCAAAACCTTGAATCCATGAAGATGAAATCATATTATTATATAGACATTCTTTCACCATAATCAAAGGGATTACTCTCCCAGATTTACAAGTATCAAGGGATAATTATCCCAAATATAAACTGATGCTAAATATACACATCCCTTATATAGAAGAGATACTAAACCGTTCCAAAGATATCTCAACAACTCTTGCCGATTGGATTCGGTGGTTTGAATGGTTGCCTAATATTGAGTGGTTCCCTAATAAGTCGTGATATTTCTATGATGGAGTGATGCATTCCCTTTCATGTGTCTGGAAAGGGAAACAATATGAAATGAGAAAAACAGACATTCGGTGATGAAATGTTTGAGCAAGTTGCAGTGGTTGTGAATGCTGATTTTGTTTCTTGACTAGTTGCTTAGGGGAGTTGGTGAAACGGTGTTTTCAGAAGAGTGTAGATTTAAATGTGGTACATTTTTGTTGGGAACTGGTTTCAGGATGGTTTAGATGGTTTTATGTTTTAGGGCTACATTGGTTGGTTTGGCGGGTTGGTTTTGGCTTTTGGCGACTTCTTTTTGCCATTTTCATGTTACCCCGATAACTGTTTTATCTTTTTATTTCTGGTATTTACTTGTTCAAGAATTTTGTGGTATGCAGCTTCGAATTTGTTTAATGCAATATAAGTCTATTCTATAAAATTATAGGCTTCAAGTGCTCACATTCTTAAAATTCAAAGGATCAGGAAAGACCTGAAATGATTCTTATAATTTGATTTATATGCAATTTTTTAGAGGATTTATATGCATTTCAGTTGCCTTTCAAGAGGTGAACAAGCGGGTTTCTTGTGATTATTTTGCAGGGCCTAATTGAAACATGTATTGAAAATGTTGGTGAGCTACTGCGATCAAATTTTGGCAAAGAAGTATTATATGAGGTGAATTCATCTTTCTCCCTTTATTTGCGACTTGTGGTAAAGTATTCATAGAGTTAACTTCAGACGGATGGAATAAAGCATGTTGGTCTTGGTTTTGATTTCGATCAGTTATATTTTCTATTTGGGTAAATTACACTTTGCCCCCCTGAAGTTTAGCTCAAAAACACATAACCCCCCTGTAGTTTAGTTTGTTCCAAATCGCTCCCTAAAGTTTGAACTGTTAGCACAATACCCCCTTTTGTCAACTACTTAATTTCCTCATTTGGTAATTTTTATCTGATCAAAACTTAATTGAAGGGGCAAAATGTAGTTTTTTTAGCTATAGGGGGGTTTAGTGTTTTTGAGCTAAATTTCAGAGGGCAAAGAGTAATTTATCCTTTCAATTTTTATCTTTAAGTACAGAGTAGTACATCTATACCTTTAAGTTCCATATATTTATTGTAACCTGCATACGCTGCATCTTTCCCTAAAATTATAATACATTTTAATATTGTTATTTCATGTGTCCTTGGGGATCAAATTTTTTCAAAGCATTACTATAATTGCTTGAAGTTGTGAAAATGTTTTTGCATCGGTTTTTGAGTTGTGAAATGCTCATAGTATTCATACCAAATGAATGACTTCAGAAAGAATCCAAACCCACCTACTCTTGTTCTTGTATATTGTCTCAACCAATGGACAATCTTATGAGGTCATTGGTTTTGGGTTTGACCGATTTGGTCCTAGAGTTCGATCTGTCATAACTCGTGAACATGATCTTCGACGCTACTTGTTTCTGGTTAACAGTGTGTTGATAGAGGAGGATCACACCTGTATTCTTCGCTCGCACTTATTTTTCTGTTTGATTTAAAATTATCCTCGTCGTGCCTAAACATAGTACTTAATCGTGATCTTGATTTTCTTCTTCGTAAACACCAAACCTTATCGAAATCAGAGTTCCAACTTCTTTTTTTCATGTAGGTAGCTGTTGGCGGGACCGATGGTGTTCTAAAGTCCTTAGCCGACAGAGTGGATGCACTGCACAAAGCGATAGCTTCTCTAGCTTCTCAGCCGAAGACGAGCGGATCCGAAGAAGGGGAGCACGTCCTGGAGAACTTCCACTCAAGCAGGACGATCAGGAAACTGGTCCTCGACTGCCCCACCTTCGCCGCCACCCTATGGAGCACGGCTTTGCAAGGGAAGTGCGAGATGTGGGCTCAAGGCCACAGGTGAGATGTTGCATCGACCTCTGGTTCTTTTAAGTGCCGTGCGCGATGATCGTATTTGTGATTCTCATGGTTGGTGTTGCAGCTGTAAGGTGGTGAACGCGTTCTTGGAGTTGTCAGATTCCAAGGTGGGAGAGATCGCAAAATCTGAGCTGCAGCCTTTGATAGATCGAGGTGTTCTTAAAGCCCCCCGTGAAGTAGCAAATCGATGAAGAAGGTCGAGAAATTTCGAGCCTTCAATCATCAAATGTGTTTGCTATTACAAGATTTTGAATGCTATTTTTTTTCCCCCTCCTTGTAAGACTTGTACTCTGGAATCCTGGCAAATGAGATGTGTTTTCTTGCTTTAATTTAATTTATGGTATTATTTACATTAATATTTTTTTAAAAAGTAATATAAGCAAAAGTTATGTTATTTAAATTGTTTATGGCATGAAATTTTGTATGCGGGTAATTTTAATGGTTTTAATTAAGGGAAATTACACTTTGCCCCCTGTAGTTTTATTGGAAATCACTCAGCGCCCTTGAGTTAGAATACGACAGTTTGCCCCTCTCAGTTTTAGTTATATGTGCTAGTTTGGCATAAAAAAACTTGAAAGGGGTTAAGTGATTTTAGATGGAACTGCCAGAAAAAAATGTGTAATTTTTCTCTTTGATAATTAGATTTTTCACCCCATCAGTCATTTAGGGGCTGTTTGGTTCGTAAAATTGAGGCAATTTCTGTGAAATTGAATTTTGTCGCGGGGGGGGGGGGGGGGAGGGGGGGGATTAGGATTTCTCCTCATTTTCTGTGTGAATCAAATAGCTTTAGGTAATGGAAATGGGTGCCCCATGATTTTCAGGGGAATTTCTTGTGTAAATCAAATAATGACAATCAATTTTATTTCTATGGCAATTAATTCTGTGAAAATAGAATAAATTCCCGAGAGACAATTCCGCGAACCAAACAGTCCCTTGGTCTCTCTCTCCCTCCCTCCCCCCCCCCCCCCCCTAAGTTGCTTGGCACACACACTCTCTCTCTCTCTCTCTCTCTCCTCCCCCTCGAAGTTGCTTTGAACTCTCTCTCTCTCTCTCTCTCTCTCTCTCTCTCTCTCTCTCTCTCTCTCTCTCCCTCCCTTATGTTGTTTGCACTCTCTCTCTCTCTCTCTTTCTCCTCAAGTAGATATGGTCAGATTTTTGTCACCAATATTAGTGGTTGATGGTTGGAAGACGATTGGTCGAGAAATTATTGTTAATCGTAATTATCTTTATAGGATAATACTTAGATGATGATGATTTGTCTATGAATTCCACACTTGGTTTGTAGGAAAGCCTGTTATATTAGGACAATTTTTCCATTGGTGCAACAAATCCCACAAGATAACGAAGCAAGAATACATAGAGAATTCAAGAACTGAAAGGTGGGTTTTAACTTCTGCTCCTTCTGTTTTCCGATCGAATTTGGTATATCGGGGATTCGGATCGAACTCCTCTCCACCCTCGTTGGTCCTGGACGCTGCCACCACCGTTGAAGTACCAGAAGCAATCCCGGGATCTCTCGAGCACTCTGGTCCTGTTGTGCGGATAGTCAGGGGACAGCTGGCAGTCACACGGATCGAACAGCGGGGACTCCCCCGCTGCTCCGTTGGCTCTCAGGCAGTTCTCGATCACCCTGCACTCCTCCCTGAATCTGTTCCTCGCTTCCTTCTTTGTTTGCGGGGCTCGTGCAGACTTCGGTTTCTCTGGTGCATTGTAGCCTCTCTGTCTCTCTGTATCACCATTGTTCCTGAAGAAGCTGGACTGCAACTTTCTGTGGCATTCTTTGCAGAAGCTATTCCTCCTCTCGGAATTGAAGGCTCTTCTTCTAGCTTTGTCCACAAGGCATTCGTATGCCTGCAGAAGGAAAATTTCTCTACATAGTGAGGATGTACCTAAATAAAATCAAGCCCAATCTTCATCAGCTTCGGAGCTTTTGAAAAAACAATAGAGATTGTAACATTTGGTATCAGAGCCAACCCCGTGTCCGAGGTTTGAATCCCGAAAGGGATGATTTATAGACTGGATTAAAATAGTGGTAGGTGAGTGAAAACCACCCAATAAGAGAAAGGGCTATTATTGGACCAGTGTTAATAGAGTAGGCCAACAAAGACATTAACCGTGGAAATGTGAATGTTATGTACCTAAATCGTTATGGAGCTCAATGTCCATCAGCTATGGAGTTGTTGGAAGAATAGTTGTGTTAGTAACAATTGTTGTCAAGGCATGATCTTGTGGGATCAAGGCTTGATGTTAGTTTAAGTGTGGCGCGAAAAGGAATATGTGGGTCCACCAAATGTGGGGCCATTGATTAAATCAAAGTGGGTGGATGGCTCTAGTTTCTTGATTGTTTACTACTAGTGACCTTTTTCTTACACGGTCACCTATGCTCTTTGTTCTACATGCTCATACCATCTTAATTTATTCTATTTTAGTTATTAGATTGTTAATATTAAAAGAAAATAAAATTCTCTACAATTTACGAGATTGAGTCTTCCCTCTTGTTTTTTAATGAACAAATGTGTTTTATAGTTCCACTTGGAAGGGTGCTACCCCCCAAGGAATTAAATTTGAATTTCTAATACATATCAGAATCCTGAAAAATCAAGATATTTCAGCAAAATTCTACGAAATCTTGCATGTATTTCGGGATGGATGTTCAAAGAAAAAAAATTTCGACGTATTTTTGGTATATTTCTGAACAACAAGATATTTTTTTGAATTATCTATATTTTTCATTCATTCTCAAAATCATGGGCACAAATTTTTAGGGGAAAGAAATCAAAAGCCATATGTACCTCTGATATAAGCTTGAATGCAACTTCAGCCTTGGGGTGCTTGTTCTTGTCAGGATGAAGCTGCAATGCTTGAAGAAGAAGAAGAAGAAATAGTAAGATCAGATCCATCAAGGAGTGAGAGCTGTCTCACCAATCCAATCCAAATAAAAAAAATGGAAGCGATTACGCGGCGAATTACCCAATTGACGGTATTGCCGCCGGATCACTTCCGCCCCCGCGTCCTCGTCAACCTTCGCTCGATGCAAACACTTGGTAAGAAAATCTCGACCGAGAGAGGGAACGCAGACCGGGTTTCGGAGATCGGAACTTACCCTCAGGATGAGGTACCAATCGACGAAGGCCGGCTTGCGGGGGGAGCGGCGGAGGTGGGCGCAACCGGCGAATGCTGATGAGATGCTGCAGATCTCTCTCACTACCTCTGATTTGAGCTCCTCTCCCATTCTCCCCCCCCCCCCCCTTCTTTGCTCTTGATTCTTTTGGAGTATTTTTAGGAGCTGAGTGTGGTGAGTTAGTAGCAGAGGAATTGGAACGGTTGAGCTTTGGGTTGGGGGATGCGAGGTTTACGGCGAAAGGGGGGCGAGTTTGGTGGGAAAACTGAGGGAGGCCGAGAGGTTACCGTTAGGTTTGACACGTTTGTACTACCATTTCCTCTTAATTTGAATCACTCGCACTCCTCTGACCGCCTACCGCCAGTCACCATGCCATATCAATTATCAAACGTAGGGGTGGCAATGGGTCGTGTCGGGTCGGGTTCGTTTCGTGTCCAAAACCCTTAGATCCGGACCCGACCCGTTTAACTAATCGTGTCTAGATCCTAAACCCGTACCCGATCCGCTAATAAACGGGTAGACCCGTTAAGACCCGTTTACCACCCGGGTCTATTCAGTTGACCCGATCCGACCCAATCCGACTCGACCCGACCTGACCCGAAAGACTCGTTGGTATTAAATATTACAGTATCGGATTGCGGGTAGACCCGACTCGACCCAACCCGACATGACCGGTTGAATACTAAACGGGTCTTCCCTGGTCTACCGTGTCCAGACCCTAAACTCGGACTCGACTAGTTTATTAAACGGGTCTATCGTGTCGATCCGAACCCGTTTAGCCTTGACCCAGACCCACTAACTTCGTGTTGGGTCTGCCATGTCGGGTCCGAAGTTGCCAGCCCTAATCAAACGTTAGCATAACTAGGTTTTTCTCTTTCTTTTTTTTTGAGATCGGCGGGTGTCCCCAAACCGCAATGGCCCACTTCAGGTTCGGACTAATCCCTCCGGGATTCAGAGTCGAAACGAATGTGTCTCCCGGTGGTCGTTGCTGATCCAATGGGTAGGGTGTCGCAACAGCAACCGTCAGTTGCACTCAGCTCTGATCGGTCAGTTTCGAGTGACAAGCAGAGGGATGATGTGATTGGATGCCACATCATTTTGGTTTAAAGGAATCGATAAAATTGGGTTCGGGATGAATGGCTTCAAGCATTGAGTGTATTTTTGTTGTCGGATCTGTTTGCTGCGTTTGCTTTCGGTCCAATCGTAATCAACCACATCGTCCATTTAAAAGGATATAATGGAAAAGACAAGTCCGATAGTAAGTATAGTTCGGTTATACCCTTTTAGATGGATGACATGTCGCATTACGATTGGGCCGGAAGCCAATGCAGAAAACGGAGCAGGCAGCAAAAATGCACTCGGTTTGCACCCTCTTTGAGTTTTCAAACTCGTTCCCGAGTTCCAAGGTTCAATCACTAAAGGCTCCATCGAACCACGTTTGTTTGGCGCTCGACCATTTCAAACTTGTACCGAGTCGGTCGCAACTAACTAGCGACCGGAATTAGCAGGTGGCATGGCGTGAAAAATCCAAAAGGGGGTGTGGCAGTAAACGTAGAAGCTTTAAATTTAAATTCTAAGAAATGTCCCTTCAGAGGTGGTTAGGGCCTTGGGGTCTTGAGCAGTTGAACTTGAACCTTGATCCCCACATCTAGCCTTTGTAGATTGGTACTCCTGGGGGCCAATGACTTTGTAGACATGTAGTGTTGGGGTTGGTATTCAAAATAGAACAATGTGGGCCCCACTTAGGGAGAGATTTTCGATGCGTAGGTCGCAACCAATCCCCGCTCGATAAACTGGGCTCCACTCGGATCGTGCGCTTAAGTCGGATATGATGGTTTTTCTAATCCGATAATCTGGTACCGGTCCAAATCCGATAGCCCGTTTGCTTAACAAGTCAGATTTGGATTCAAACTAATCCGTTCCGATAATAATCGATCCGAAATAACATATAACATCACTACATAATATATCCTCGCGGTGCGGATCTGCAATGGAGGGCGGTACATGCCTATTCAACAGCAAGATTTTGAAAGACTATAGATGATCTACTATAAATGTTAGTTTAAAATTCTACGGATCGGATCGGATATCAGGAAACTAAACAAATCGGATATGGATTCCTTGAGCAATGATCCATTGGATTAGGATATAGTCTAATCTAGTCCGTATCCGATTTGCTGACAGGTCTATGTGCGATGGGTTTTGATTCATCCAGCGTGCTGATAAGCACTCGTGTATGCGTGCTACAACATGCGCATAAAAAAAAATTCCCCCCTCTAGGTATATAGTTCGATGCGAGCCCGGTAAAATCTGAATTTTAACAAGAAAACACCAAGTAAGATCTCCTCGTTCACACACAAAAAAAAAATGGCGTCGTTGGTTGTTCAGATCGCCTTCGTCGAGCAGCTCCCGGTGGTTAGTGGCAGTGGAGACGGGTTCGACGAAGGCTCGAGGTACCTGCTGCGATTCCTCCTCGAGATGGCCGAGCTGCGGGAGCTGGCGGTAGTCTAGATTTTGATAATTTTGAACGGTTTGTTTTGATCCCTTTGTTAGGGTTTTATCTGTGTATACCTGCCGGTGTGCGGTGGTGTTTGTGGATGTTCCACCGGTGAGCGATGTTTGTTCATCGTCAATTGTGGCATTTCCTCTCTCCCTTTCTTTGGAGTCTCTCGTCGGTGTGCGGTGTTCTCATCTCTGTCGGAGTGGCAGTTTCTTTGGTTGCGCTAGCCTGTGGCGCCTTCCGGAGGTCTGATTGTGACCTCCCCCTTGCTATGAACCAATAAAAAAAAAAAACACAATTTTTTTTAAAAAAAATTAGGTGTAGGTCTTTAACTATTTTGCAATATTAGCCGCATGACATCATAATTTGCTATATTAGCTAAGGTCCCTACAAGTATACATCCGTCTTTATTCGTCTTCAGAAAGATAGAGTATATATTCGCTGGGAGGGACTTGAGCTATATTTCAAAATTAACGCGTCCTAAAGCTAAAAATCATCTCTAAAAAATGACTTATGTCAAACTTTCCCCAAAAAAAAAATTGAGCCTCCATATATGGCAGCATCCTTCCACCTATGCTGGAGTATTTAAGTTTTGAGTGCGACTCCGTTGTATGCTATAGTTTTCCGAGTCACCCGAATTCGAGTCCGACTGTGATTCATCTACCAGGGCTGCCTGCCATCGGACGGTCGTTATGCTGCAGACCCCGAATCCAAATATCTGGAATACAGAGGAGTTGATTTCCTAAAGATTATGATCATGAAAGCATACAACATAAAAATTTGGGGGACTTAGAGATAGGTCCCTGCCAACAGATCCATTTGGTGAAGAGGACAGACAAAAAGATGTTTAACACAAGGTCGATCCCCCTCCCCCCCCAAATGACAAAACTACCACTAATCCTAAAAGCAAATAGAAGAACATTTCAGTAAAAAAGAATATAAATTCTTTACGAACTCACATTTCACTATTGCTACTCTTTGCTACAGTGAAATCAGTGTAGTAGGCATCATAACTGCTACATATGGGATTTCATAGAATTGTTATTTTTTTTTACCGAATTATTATTCTTCTATATGATTTTCATGATTGCATGTAGGGGTGTATGCGCAGAAAAAGATCCGGGTCGTCTTTATTGCAAACACATAAAGATTACAGATGCCAGGACCCGGGGACTCGGGGGTGGCGAGCCGGGTGCGGCAAATATTTGATCAGTAGATTGTGGGAGAGATCCTCTGGAGGGTCCCTTTGATCCACGTCTCCACGTGGTATTCGTGCGAGAGCTCTGAAGGGGTTGCCCAGGACAGAGGTCTTTACAGGGTGAGGGTTTCTTAAGAGGCTAAGGAGTATCGGCCGTTGCTTTTGTCCCGTCCGTGCTTCGCGCTTTCTCGGCTAGGGAGGTTTTGGGCTTCGTTCCTCGGTCTTCGTGTCTTCCACGATCCTTGCTAGACCTCGGTGTCATTGATCGTCGGTTCGCGGCGTCGATCGTGCTTTTAGCGTCGGCTTTGGCTTTGGCTTTGGCTTTGGCTTTGGCTTTCGGCTTTGGCGTTGCTTTGGCTTTTGCTTTGCATTGGCGCTTGCGCTTGAATGTAGGCGGGTAGAGGCTTGTGATGCTTTAGTTCTTTCGGACTTCGCGTCATATCGGCTAGAACGTACGGTGCTTTGCTCGTGACCGTCATAGTTGCTTGGCTTTGGCATGTGCGTTGCTTTGGCGCGGGCTTTACTGATGCTTTTGCTTTGGCTTCTTACGTTGGCTTTGGCTTTAGCTTTGACTCGAACTTCTTCTCGAACGACGATGGCTACTTCTTCAAGGCTTCTTTATTCTTCTGGCTTTCTCGACGGTTGTGGCGTCAGCTTGGCTTCTCTTCTTCTCTGAGCTTATTTGGTGTGATTGGAGTTGAAGGTTTCTTTTGAAGACGATGGGGGTAGCACCGATCTTCGTGCGACGGTTGTAGCGTTGGCTTTTATTGATGAAGACAGCGAAGGTAGCACCGATCTCCGTGCGACGGTTGTAGCATCGGCTTTTGTTGATGAAGACAGCAGGGGTAGCACCGATCTTCGTGCGATGGTTGTAGCATCGGCTTTTCTTGATGAAGACAGCAGGGGTAGCACTGGCTTCAGGCCTTCTTCTCCAAGCTTTCTTCTTCGTGCGAGGAGTCGACGCCTTTGTTGAAGACGACGGGTGTTGTCGGCTTCGATCTTCTTCTCCGACCTTTGCTTATGGCATCTTCGGAGTTGATGAAGATCGTTGGAGAAGTCGGGGTGACGACGACTCCGGGTCTTCTTCTCCGGGATTTCTTCTTCGTACGAGGAGTCGAAGGTTGATCTTCGAGTCTTGATGAGGACTTGATGGGCTAAGTGTTCCCGTAGGACGCGCTTGCCGTGCCTCGTAAAGCCTTTGGTCTTCAAGCATTGGAGCTCCTTTTTGCAGAGCCCTTTTATCTTCAGCTTTCGACCTTTGATGCCTTCCCCCACCTCTTCTATTTATAGGCAAAGGGGGGAGGTTGGAGGAGATATGGCTGCAATCTTTTAGTTGTATCTAATATATCCCCCCATAACCATCAATATATTGTTCCCTTATTTTGGGGGAACAACCTTGATTACTTCCTTTTTGGTGGAGATGGTTATGGGCAAAATGTGACTTGATCTTTGAAGATACGTCGTCATCTTTGCACCTTCCGATTGTATGGCGACACGACGTCATCTTGTCCGTCGGATCGAGGGATCGTCGCGGATCTATGGTTGTGTAGACGTCCACGCCACCTCCCCCCGCATCGAGGCGGTTATAATTTTTTTTTTCTTTTTCTTTTCCTCCCTTTATGGCCGGCCACACCTTCCCATGGGGAGGGGGCACGGTTTGTTAGGATTGATGTGTTCTAAGCTTGTAAAACTTTATGTTTTGGTCTAATAAAAATTGATAGTTATTATTATATGAGATGCATATTGGTACATAACATAGTTATGTGTTCTTTTAAGAACAGAAAGCCATGGTTATATGGTAGTCCACTGAGTTGAAGACTGAGTAGATTGGTCCCATATAATCTAAATCAGTTCGCAGCTATGATCAGGTTGGTCGCCTCATCATGATAAGCTGTTGGCGATGACAGTTCATGGGAAGTCTTCACCATGGTCATCACCAGGCACAGTGTCTGTGGCTGAACGGAACTAACACGGTGTACAGATCAGTGAGCAGACACTGGTACACTAAGCCGTGTTTCTGCTTAGGGTAAAACGGTCCTAAACCCTGAGGAACCACGTATGATGGACTAACCAGTTGCGTGGTGCTTTGGCGCACCAATGTGTGAGGATCCGTATACAGTGATCCAAAACCACGGTGTACTGGGTTACCCGGCTGGCGTTGCATTAGCGTGTCACTCCTGTAGGCCATCCACACCCCTGAAGGGAGGTGCGTTCCTTGGTATGACTTACACTGTACCAAACCCAGGCCTGGTGGTCACCAGTTTGACTATTGATCGGGTTCGATTACTCGACGGGGTAATCAGAGGTACGATGTATAGGTCAACCTGGAAGGAACCAAGTCATATGATCATCCGAGTCTGACGGTAGTCTCCACCGCTCGAAGTGAATCATGGCATCAAGTGGAGGGACAACGAGTTTACCACTACTAAGCGGAGAGCAGGGGTATGATGGAGAACATAGTAAGTCTGGGTGAATTAGAGTGCAGCCTACGTCACACTCTGGGTGGCTGCGCAGGTTAACTCGAGCTAAGAGAATCGATGGTACACTCGGGTAGTGTATCGATCGAGCTTGAGTTGGAAGCCATAAACCTCGGTCCCTGATGGTTCTACCTTATCAACATTATGTACGGTTCTTGAACCATCTCCTCAGAACACCATAAGTATTAGGAGGACGAAAGAAGTATACGCTCCGTGTGTGCTTGGCACTAGAGCACGGTAGATGCGTAACTATATGCGAGTACTAAGGGTTATGCCCGAGACTAGTACAGAGGCGCACGTAGTAATCCCTAGACATAAGTGAACTTCGCTGCATAGGTGCGATGCACCGGGGTATGCTGCGAGTTGACTAGTTGACTTTGCTAGAGGCACCCTCTGGTGGCCTCAGTTAATAGTAGGTAACTAGTAGATATCACTTAAGTAATGACCGCTAGGTATCGCACGCTAGAAATGGTCAAAATGAGGCGTCAGGGCGTTTTGGTAAAAACCTCACTCTGCCGGACCTCACTGTTGGCCGACCCTAGCAGTGGGAGACCTTGCTAGGGCCGGCCCTATGTTGTAGGGATGAGAATCCCTCATCTATAGGGCCGGCCATATAGATAGGGATAGGGCCTAGAATCGGTTAAGATCGAGCCCTAAAATATGGAAAAACGGATAAATACAAGGAGAGATAAAAAGGAGATAATGGAGAGATAATTGTGGGAGGTCTTTATCCCCTTGGATCATTATCCAAGGAGGAAGGTCGGCCCTATATAAAGGGCTATATAGGGGGCCGGCCCTGTGGTTGCAAAAACCGAACCCCCCTCATCTCTCATCTCTCTAGTTCTCTCCCGAATCCATCTCCCGTTTCCCGCTTGCAACTTCGTCTTCCTCATGTGGAGTTCTGAAGAAGGAGAAGGGTCGTTCTTCGGAGGCACTCAGAGATCCGAGAGCGACATTCCATACATCGTGTGAGATCGGGTGAACAAGAAGGCAACATATCCATTCGTACCATCGGCATCTTCGTGAACGATCTTCCGTCTCCATCGACAGAGAAGACAATTCTCCATGGTTAAAAGATCCGTACGAAAGGTATGTGTAATCTAACATGTAGATCTAGCGAGTATTATGATTTGCATGCATGCTAGTTAATCATTACGCTAGATTGCCGTTAGGGTGTTCGATTCACGTGCATACGCATGCACACATATGTAGATTAGTTTCGATAAAAGTTTAAATCGTGTAACGTGCACCATGAATGGTCTTTCGACCGCAAAATCGTTTCCGCTGCGAGCCTCTACCATGGATTAATTTCCATCAATTGGTATCAGAGCCGCATTAGTGGTGTGCGTTTCATGTTTTTTCATGAAACCAACATGTGTGCGCATGATGAATGCATGAAATCATCGGGGTTCTTAATCTTAGATCATGCATATGTATAGATTGTGCTTGTTCTATTAATCATTCTTGTAGGGCGCCGCTATAAAAAATCTAGATCTATGTTTTGTGCTTGCTACCGGGGGTCGGACCCCGAGTTAGCCATTGTCTGGATTTGCTCTCTTTGTTTGTGGATATGTAATTGAGCCGTAGATTGGGCGAGTGATGGGGGTTGACCATCCTCGGTTCCCATGGCCTTTTTCTAGGTGTGTTTTTTTTTCTTTCTAGGAAATTATGTACGAGCGAGCACTTGCTCGAAGCGTACTAGACTTTTTCGGTTACAGATCGAGAAGAAAGATGTGCCAAAGAAATCCACCATCGGGAACGGAAGCGGAACCCTGGAGGATGAAGACGATCCGGCAAAGTGTTCGCGAGCGCGATGGAGAAGCCGGACCGAGGGACCTTGCGAAGAAAGCCAGAGGCCTGCGCTGTGCTAATTAGGTTCAGGGGTCGGACCCTGAACTTAATTCAGTTTTAATGGTTGCTTTCTTTATTAGTTCTTTATGCTTCATATCGCGATGTGATAATGTGATTATCAGTTTTCAGAGGGATGCCTTTTCCCTCCGGTCCAAGCGACTGTTTGAAGATAGGATCCCGCTAGATGATACCTATTATTTAGTTGACTTTTGATGTTAGTGAGATCCCATCATATATGGTTATGCCACCATTAGGTCAGCACCCGACTAGTCGGGTGTGCCTATTTGGCCAGCATCGAAATCAAAGATAAAATGGAGATCCATTGAACATCAATTGTCAAATTTATAAGCAAGGCACCATGACTAGTGGGAGTCCTTTCCAGTGAGTCTGACTCTAGGCTTAACTTCAGAGCATTAGCTTGATAACCATTTTTGCAGAGCATCGATATTCTCGGAATATGTAATGTGACCCTTGAATGGAGAAATCCACTTGAGGTAGGGACTATGATATTCCGAGAATGATTAATGCTAGGCGAAGGGCTTGAACGCTAGTGGGAGCATGGTGTGACCAGGGTCTAGTATATAGGAGGTCGCTACCTTTGCATTTGCATAAATTCATACTCGCAAAATAACCCTCATATATATAAGGGATGTAATAGAGGACTTTTAGAGATCCTCTAGCCTCCACGGCTAATCACTTCGTACTCGGGTGGAAGGGCATAACTTAACAACTCCCTCGGGTGAGAGCTGTGTTTTTTTTCTATGCCAAGCTACTTAGTGATCTCCTTCGGGATATGACAGTTACGGTGCCAAGTGTTCAGGCTTTACTCACCCTCGTGGGGGCCGTTAGAATTCTCGTGCCGTAATTGCCTAAGCTCGTGGGTAAGCATCCTAAGTACACGTGAGGTATTCGTTGCGAAGACAACGATGATTACGTGGTACTGGCCAAAAGATAACCATGGTCCATCAAAGCCTGTAGTTGGCAGATTTGGATAGGGTCAAGAGAAAGACCCGTGTAAGCGGAAGACCTGCACACAGCCCCCTCGGACAGGTGTAGCCTACTCCGAGATCTTACATACATGGTTAATTAATCCATAGAGATGGCTTCGCTTGAGGGTAGCGTTGACATATGAATATAATTAGCTTGTTTTAAAAAATCCATAAAATAAGTTTTCATACATTCTCATTATTCAATCTTTTATTTTCAGATGACTAAGTTAGACCCCCTGTCCGTTATCCTAAATGACCACAAACTTACCGGTCCCAACTATGAGGACTGGAAGCGCAACCTGTACCTGGTCTTAAGGATTGGTAAACATATGACAGCCCTGAATGACCCTAAGCCGGATTTGCCAGGACCCGATACCACAGAGGCACAGTTAAAGGCTTTTACTGACTGGAAGGAATCTAATGAAATATGTAAATGCTATATTATAGCATCCTTGCAAACAACTCTGCAGAAGCAAGTCGAGGAGATGCCCGACGCTTCTGACATGATGTTGTATCTGAAGGAGATGTTTGAAGGTCACAATCGTGTTACGCGATACCTTACCATCAAGAAACTCGTCGGCACTAAGATATCCAATGGGACGCTGGTTCAGGAACACATGATGAAAATATTTGGGTTTCAGAACGAACTAGCTACTATGGACATTGTGCTAGAAGGCGAGGTGATGACAGACATCTTTCTCTCGTCACTGTCTGGAGCCTTTGAAGACTTTGTCACCAACTTTAATTTAAACAAGTTGGCTATGACAAATGCAGAGCTTCTGGGAGCTCTCCAGGCAGCTGAGGATGGCTTCAAGCAGAAGGGCGAAGCACTTCACGTGCAACGCAGATCCTTCAAGAAGCCAGGTAAACCTCAAGGCAAGAAACATAAGAAGAAACCTAAGTCTGCGCCTGTGCAGGACTCTACTGGGGCCTCTGGGTCTGGAGAATCAAAGAAACCGGGCACAAAGTGTTTCCGGTGTGGTCAGAAGGGTCATTGGAAGAAGGACTACAAGAAACCTCAGAATGTTGACGAAGGTAATCTACAACTCTTAGTTGTTGAATCATTTCTTTCAAGTAATAGTTCTTTTGCTAGCTGGATTGTGGATTCAGGATCCACTAACCATGCCTGTAACTTTCTTCAGGGGTTTCGGGAAAGCAGAAGATTGCTTGATGGAGAGGTGACCTTGAGCATGGGAACTAAGGCCGTGGCTGCTGCTGAAGCTATTGGAGACGTTAATCTTAGTTTTTAGAATAATAAGACTTTGACTCTTAGAGATGTCTTTTATGTACCGTCCTTGAGACGTAACTTAATTTCTGTTTATTCTTTAGTTAATGAAGGTTATTCAGTTTATTTTGATGCTTCTGGTGTGTCGTTTAAACTGAATGGAACTTTTATAATAAGAGGAATGATTCAGAATCATCTCTATATTGTCAGTCCTAAATTTGAAAAAGATAACATAATAACTTCAGTATTTAATGTTAATTCATTTAAGCGTAAGAAACCTTCAGAAAATTTAACCCAATTGTGGCACTTACGGCTTGGGCATATTGCCTTAGACAGGATCCATAGGTTGGTAAAGGCCGGGCTTCTGAAAACAGATCCTACGGAGATCCTTTCCACCTGTGAATCCTGCCTGGAAGGCAAGATGACCAAGAGGGCCTTCAAAGGTAAAGGAGTGAGAGCTACTAAGGTATTGGAGTTAATCCATTCAGATGTATGTGGACCCATGAGCGTCAAGGTGATAGGAGGCCATGAGTACTTCATCACTTTTACTGATGATTACTCAAGATATGGTTACATTTACCTTATGCATCGGAAGTCGGAATTCTTTGATATGTTCAAACAGTTCAGGGCTGAAGTAGAAAAGCAAACAGGTAAATGTATAAAAACCCTTCGATCTGATCGAGGAGGTGAATACCTATCTAACGAGTTCCTTGGGTATTTGGTGGAGCATGGGATAACATCCCAATTAACTGCTCCAGGTACCCCACAACAGAATGGAGTCTCTGAGAGAAGGAATCGAACCTTGTTGGATATGGTTCGAAGCATGATGAGTTATGCCTGTTTACCAACGACCTTTTGGAGATATGCCCTTCAGACAGCAACATATGTTCTGAACCACGTTCCGTCTAAATCAGTGCCTCAGACCCCTAGAGAACTGTGACCAAGGCAAAAGCCAACACTACAGCATTTCAGAATATGGGGATGTCCTTCACATGTGCGGGTAGACAAGAGAGAAAAGATGGAGCCAAAGTCCAAAGCATGTCTGTTTGTAGGATACCCCAAAGAGACAAAAGGTGGACTATTTTATGATCCTGAGGAAAAGAAGGTAATCATTTCAACGAATACCATTTTCATAGAACATGATTATATTATGGACCACAAGCCTGCTAGTAAGGTAGTTCTGGATGAGCTACTAGGTACTAGATCAGAGAGCGCATCCGAAAGCATAGTGGGAGCTGACATTACAGACACTAATATACCAGAAACTGTAGAACCTATTCATCCTGTAATACAACCACCACCTCGTCGCAGTGGGAGAAGCATCAGAGCTCCTGACAGATTCTATGGAGAAATCTTATTGGTTGATCCAGAAGGTCAGGAGGATGACCCACTGAGCTACGATAAGGCAGTGGGAGCTTCTGATAGCTTTGACTGGCAAAAGGCTATGGAGGCAGAAATTGCATCAATGTCCCATAACGCTGTCTGGACTCTTGTTACACCGTCATCCAATATTAAACCTATTGGGTGTAAGTGGGTGTATAAAAAGAAGAGAGGATCCGATGGTACTATCGAGACTTATAAAGCTAGATTAGTTGCCAAGGGTTATACCCAGAGAGAAGGAATCGACTTTGATGAAACCTTCTCGCCGGTAGCTATGATAAAGTCTATTCGGATCCTCCTATCCATTGCAGCCCATTACAACTGGAAGATCTGACAAATGAATGTCAAGACAGCATTCCTCAATGGAAATTTGGAAAAAGACATTTATATGATACAGCCACCAGGTTTTGAGTCAGAGGGTCAGGAACATCTAGTTTGCAAGTTGCAGAAGTCCATTTATGGACTGAAGCAAGCATCTAGAAGTTGGAACATCCGTTTTGATCAGGCAATCCAGTCATATGGATTTACTCAAAACGAGGATGAACCATGTGTATACAAAAGGAGTGATAAGACTACAGTGATATATTTGATACTTTACGTAGACGATATTCTACTCATTGGGAATGATGTTGGAACATTGTCAACGGTAAAGGTCTGGTTGTCAACACAGTTCGATATGAAAGATCTAGGTGAAGTGAGTTATGTTTTGGGGATCAAGGTAACACGTGATCGCCAGAACAGGATTCTCTCGCTGTCACAGGCCGCGTATATAGATAAGGTTATGGCTAGGTTTGACATGCAAAACTCCAAGAAGGGTTTTGTGCCATTTAAACATGGCATAAAACCGTCTAAGGATCAATGTCCTCAGACACCTGAGAAGAGAGCAGAAATGCAGAAGATACCTTATGCTTCGGCATTAGGTAGTCTGATGTATGCTATGCATTGTACAAGGTCAGATATCTGTTTCGCAGTAGGCATGATGGGTCGATTTCAGTCGAATCCGGGTCCAGATCACTGGACAGCTGTGAAGTGTATACTCAAGTACCTTCGTAGAACAAGGGACTATGAGTTGGTTTACACTGCACAAGAACTGACGCCGATTGGATACACAGATTTTGACTTTATGTCAGATTTGGAATCCAGAAAGTCGACATCAGGTTTTGTGTTTATGTTAGGAGGAGCAGCGGTTAGTTGGCAGAGTGTGAAGCAGAAATGCATCGCAGACTCTACCACAGAGGCTGAGTACGTTGCAGCGTGCGAGGCAGCCAAAGAGGCGGTATGGCTCAAGAAATTCCTTACGGATTTGGGGTGCGTACCAGAGGCCCAGTTACCTATTGTGCTTTATTGCGACAATAGTGGGGCGGTAGCACAAGCAAAGGAGCCAAGACATCACCAAAAGGGGAAGCACATCGAGCACAAGTTCCACTTGATTTGACAGTTTCAAAAGCAAGGGCGAGTAGCGGTGACACAGATTGCATCTACAGATAATGTTGTTGATCCTTTCACAAAGGCAATACCTACCAAGGCATTCGAGCGACATGTGGACGCGATGGGAGTCAAAACCGTTTTGCTACGCTAGACCAAGTAGGAGATTGTTAGGATTGATGTGTTCTAAGCTTGTAAAACTTTATGTTTTGGTCTAATAAAGATTAATAGTTATTATTATATGAGATGCATATTGGTACATAACATAGTTATGTGTTCTTTTAATAACAGAGAGCCATGGTTATATGGTAGTCCACTGAGTTGAAGACTGAGTGGATTGGTCCCATATAATCTAAATCAGTTCGCAGCTATGATCAGGTTGGTCGCCTCATCATGATAAGCTATTGGCGATGACAGTTCATGGGAAGTTTTCACCATGGTCATCACCAAGCACAGTGTTTGTGGCTGAACGGAATTAACACGGTGTACAGATCAGTGAGCAGACACTGGTACACTAAGCCGTGTTTCTGCTTAGGGTAAAACGGTCCTAAACCCTGAGGAACCACGTCTGATGGACTAACCAGTTGCGTGGTGCTTTGGCGCACCAATGTGTGAGGATCCGTATACAGTGATCCAAAACCACGGTGTACTGGGTTACCCGGTTGGCCTTGTATTAGCGTGTCACTCCTGCAGGCCATCCACACCCCTGAAGGGAGGTGCGTTCCTTGGTATGACTTACACTGTACCAAACTCAGGCCTGGTGGTCACCAGTTTGACTATTGATCGGGTTCGATTACTCGACGGGGTAATCAGAGGTAAGATGTATAGGTCAACCTGGAAGGAACCAAGTCATATGATCATCCGAGTCTGACGGTAGTCTCCACCGCTCGAAGTGAATCATGGCATCAAGTGGAGGGACAACGAGTTTACCACTACTAAGCGGAGAGCAGGGGTATGATGGAGAACATAGTAAGTCTGGGTGAATTGGAGTGCAGCCTGTGTCGTACTCTGGGTGGCTACGCAGGTTAACTCGAGCTCAGAGGATCGATGATACACTCGGGTAGTGTGTCGATCGAGCTTGAGTTGGAAGCCATGAACCCCGGTCCCTGATGGTTCCACCTTATCAACATTATGTACGGTTCTTGAACCATCTCCTCGGAACACCATAAGCATTAGGATGAAGAAAGAAGCATACGCTCCGTGTGTGCTTGGCACTAGAGCACGGTAGATGCGTAACTATATACGAGTACTAAGGGTTATGCCCGAGACTAGTACAGAGACGCACGTAGTAATCCCTAGCCATAAGTGAACTTCGCTGCATAGGTGCGATGCACCGGGGTATACTACGAGTTGACTAGTTGACTTTGCTAGAGGCACCCTCTGGTGGCCTCAGTTAATAGTAGGTAACTAGTAGATATCACTTAAGTAATGGCCGCTAGGTATCGCACGCTAGAAATGGTCAAAATGAGGCGTCAGGGCGTTTTGGTAAAAACCTCACTCTGCCGGATCTCACTGTTGGCCGACCCTAGCAGTGGGAGACCTTGCTAGGGCCGGCCCTATGTTGTAGGGATGAGAATCCCTCATCTATAGGGCCAGCCATATAGATAGGGATAGGGCCTAGAATCGGTTAAGATCGAGCCCTAAAATGTTGGAAAACAGATAAATACAAGGAGAGATAAAAAGGAGATAATGGAGAGATAATTGTGGGAGGTCTTTATCCCCTTGGATCCTTATCCAAGGGGGAAGGCCGACCCTATATAAAGGGCTATAGGGGGCCGGCCCTATGGTTGCAAAAACCGAACCCCCCTCCCCTCTCATCTCTCTAGTTCTCTCCCGAATCCATCTCCCGTTTCCCGCTTGCAACTTCGTCTTCCTCGCGTGGAGTTCTGAAGAAGGGGAAGGGTCGTTCTTCGGAGGCACTCAGAGATCCGAGAGCGACGTTCCGTGCATCGTGTGAGATCGGGTGAACAAGAAGGCAACGTCTCCATTCGTACCATCGGCATCTTCGCGAACGATCTTCCGTCTCCATCGACAAAGAAGACAATTCTCCGCGGTTAAAAGATCCGTACGAAAGATATGTGTAATCTAACATGTAGATCTAGCGAGTATTATGATTTGCATGCATGCTAGTTAATCATTACGCTAGATTGCCGTTAGGGTGTTCGATTCACGTGCATACGCATGCACACATATGTAGATTAGTTTCGATGAAAGTTTAAATCGTGTAACGTGCACCATGAACGGTCTTTCGACCGTAAAATCGTTTCCGCTGCGAGCCTCTACCATGGATTAATTTCCAACACGATTTTCCCTGAAGGGGGGGCCGGTGGGCCCTCTTTTTGTGTTCGAGTTACGGGTCCGATGGGGCCCGTTTGAGTTGAGTTAGATCCGCTTCATATGTTGGCCGTTGTGTACGGGCTGAGTTTGCATGCAGGCCGGGTTCGACCCGTGGGCCATTGTGTGTGGGCCGTGTTCGCATGTAGGCCGTTGTGTGCGGGCCAATTTCGCGTGTGCGGGTCGGGTTCGACCGTGGGCTAATTTCGGTGCCCACAAGGGGTAAAATGGATATTTTTAAAAAAATATCACCCAATTCCAAATGAAAGGATCTAATGTTAAAGCATCTATTACCGGTCCATATCGCTAAATACAATCTGTTTGAAAGACCTAATGCCAATTTCCCCTAAATTTAGAGACTTAGCCTTAAGTTCTTTTAGCAGATCCTATATTAGCTAAAAGATAGATAATATTTCAATATTGTACCGAGTCCCTCCGGAACATCACGTCTTTAGCAAGTCCCCCACCCTTTTTTTCACCCCTTCAAATGACAAAATTTTCCCTCCAATTCGTCTCCAGTAAGAGTATTCATTCATCTCACCCACCAGGGGATTGGAGAGTTGGCAAAGCAACTGATCTTTGGTGATGAGGTTGTGGGTTCAACTCTTCCTCCCCTTGATTTACCCAGGAGTGAAGTGGGAATTGCCGAGTGGGTCGGGCTTCACTCCCGGAGGGATTAGTTCGAGCCTGAAGTGGGCCATTGCCCGAAATGTTTCGGGACACCCACCGATGTCAAAAAAAAAAAAGAGTATTCATTCATCTCCAACAAGAATGTCAATTTGTCTCTAGTAAGAGTAGCAATTCATCGGTTGGCACTGTGCATATAGAGATTGCTACAATGATGTCACTATAGCTGCTATAGTGATTTTAGTGTAGCTGCTACAATGAAATCATTGTAGCAAGAGTATCAATTCGGCTAATTGAGACTCTTACCAAAACCGAATTGATACTATTGCTAAAGTGAAATCACTACAGCAGCTACAGTGAAATCATTGTAGCAACAATATCAATTTGGCAAATTGATACTCTTACCAAACCTAATTGATACAAATGCTATAGTGAAATCGCTAGAGCAATTTCAGTGAAATCATTATATAGCAACAATATCAATTCGGCTTATTGATACTCTTACCAAACTGAATTGATACTCCTGCTAGAGATAATTGATACTCTTACTCGAGAGGCAATTTTGTCATTTAAAGAGTTATAAAAGTTAATATTTTTTTGTTAGAGACTTGCTGTACAAAACGTTTCTTTGGGAGGGACTTTAGCTAATACGCTAACAAACTGTATCCTTTAGTTTAAATAAAGACATAACGAGGGATTTAAGACTAATTATCGATTATAAAATTTTTATCACTACTGCTTTGGCAATTGGAAGTAGTAGTGCTCCTCGTGGGCACTAACCCGAGTTAACTATCCGCTCCCCACACTTTGTGGCTCTCCCGCTCGACGGTGTGCCAAATTCTTGTGCGCCAGGTGGGTCCTTTCCCCGCTTGGTGTAGCGCTCACGCTCCTTGGTGTGGCGACTTTCTATGGGCCAGGTGTATCCTCCTCTTGGCCGGTTTGGATTAGGTGGCTGTGTGTTGTTCGCCCAGTGGTGGTGACTCATGGGTCTAACTTGGGCCCCACCATGTACCAAAAAAAAAAAATTATAAATTTTTTTGATTTAATTTCAGGAGTTCAAAACTTCTAATCTCACTATTTTTGAACATTGTTTACATGATTTCACCATAGACAATGTTGTCCCCATATTTAACTTTAGGGTTGGAGTTTTGCACGAATTTATGATAAAGATAGAAATAATAGGATTTAAAATACATCAATTTAAAGCAGCTAAAACATGTTCCCTGAGGCATTCTTGGAGAGGTTGGACCGGGCCTTGTGCACCCCTAGCTGAGTTCGATTTTGTTCGAACCTCCTTTAAAGAGGTTGGAACATTCACGGTTCTCTCATTGGTTAATTTCAAGGGCATGTATGTCATTTTATGCTATTAATCATGGTGAAATGATCAAAATTCCTTGAAATGGCCCAATGAGAGAGTTGTGAATGTTCCAACCTCTGTAAGGAGGTTGGAACAAAATTGTTCTCCCCCTAGCTAGATGGACATGTTCCTTGAGGGGTTTTTGTCTCGAGGGCTTGGGATCCAGGAAGCCTCCTGAACAGGGCCGGCTGGATACAAATTGATGCCAAAGACGAAAATTTAAAAGAAGAATTTTTGTGACTTAAATAATATAATTAAAAATATTAATGAATTTATTCTATAGTAGAAATTTTATTTTAATTGGAATCTTAGGTTTTTTATATGGGGTTTTAGACTGTTTAAGTAGGTTTTGAGTAGGGCAGGCAATTTCGGACCCAACACGGCAGACCCGACACGAAGTTAGCGGGTCTGGGTTAGGGCTAAACGGGTTCGGGTCGTAAATGGGTCGACACGATAGACCCGTTTAATAAACGGGTCAGGTCCGGGTTTAGGGTCCGAACACGATAGACCCGGGAAGACCCGTTTAGTATTCAACGGGTCGTGTCGGGTCGGGTCTACCTACAATCTGATACTATAATATATAATACCAGCGAATCTTTCGGGTCAGGTCGGGTCGAGTCGGATTGGGTCGGATCGGGTCAGCTGAATAGACCCGGGTGGTAAACGGGTATTACCGGGTCTTATCATGTCTACCCGTTTATTAGCGGGCCGGGTACGGGTTTAGGATCTAGACACGATTAGTTAAACGGGTCGGGTCCGGGTCTAGGGGTTTTGGACACGACACGACACCCAACACGATCCGACCCATTGCCACCCCTAGTTTTGAGCCTTCTTTTTATATGGGGCCCTAGACTATTTAAACAATTTTAGGTATTGGAGGCCGCCTTTTCACATGGGGTCTTAGGCGACCTTACATACCTTATGGCACAGGAGGCTCTTCATTCCATGGAACATGTTAGCTTGGAAGCGGATGTTATGGTGCTGAAACTGGACATGGAGCAGGCGTATGACCGTATGGCCTGGCCTTTTATCTATGATGTGAATGAAGAGGTTTGGGTCCAGTGATCTTTGGATTAAGTGGGTGGGGATCCCCTTCGGACTGGTTCCGCTTGAGGAGCGGCCTTCGATCCCTCCATCAAGGGGACCCTCTATCACCGTACCTCTTTATCCTTAGGGCTGAAGTGTTTTGTCGGGACCTTGATGCTTGCCAAAGGGAGGACACAATTTGCGGTTATGGAGTCCTCTCTCCTGTTTTGTGACAAGTGAACCACTTTTGAAGAGTCAAAATGTGGCTCTCTTTCATAAATCCGAACCTAGTATAAAGATGATAAATATCCATGCAATTGTATTTAATGATCAATTGATGTTAATTAGAAAAATCATTAGTATTATCTTTTTCTCTCTAATAAGTGAATCACATCTAGACGAGTGAATCGTAATCACTCAATATTGCACACTTCTTCGAACTGCTGTGATGTCGTCTGTGCTAAGTGGTGTGCATCAAGTTCATCTGGGTATTGCCCAGGTTTCTTACTAGTATATGAAATATACCAATAGTCCCGATATGGGCAACATTGTGTCATGTGAATCCTAGTTGTTAAAGTCATGTTCCCGGGATTATGGAATTAATAAAAAGTAGTAGTAGCCGATTCCTCCTCCCCTTGTTTGAGTCCTTACTTTAGCGCACTATCCTATGATATTGTGAGGATGATCATTTTTTTCAGGATAGTACATCATCCAAAAATTAAAAAATTCTAAAACCTACAAGTCGGTCAGACAACATTCAGGTGTAGCGAGCGAGCGAGCGAGAGAGAGAGCGAGAAGAGAGAGAGAGAGAGAGAGAGAGAGAGAGAGAGAGAGAGAGAGAAGGGGGGGGGGGAGTGTGGTACCTCCGATCCGAAGGCGCCGCGACGCTTGACGCCGACCGAAAACCACAGCGCACATCGAGAGAGAAAGAGGGAGGATCAGGGGGGAGATCAGATTTGTAGGATTTAAGGCCGAATTAAACGACGGTCTTTGACCGTCGTTTAATATGCGATAGCGGGAATTTGTAGAACTTATTTTACTGATATTAAACGACGGTCGTTGACCGTCGTTTAATATGCGATAGCGGGAATTTGTAAAACTTATTTTACTGATATTAAACGACGGTTTAAGACTATCGTTAAATTAGATGCCCATCGTTATATTAAAGACGGGTTATGACTGTCGTTAATATATGTAGTTAATATCTTAATTTGGTGTAGTGTGATATGTGGGCCTGGTAATACTTCCTCTCTATGGTGGAGAGGTTCGTTGTTCGACTCCCGGTATGGACACCATCGTGCCATGCTAATCTAGGCCATTGATGTCTTGTTCCCGGGAATATGAAATTAATAAATAGCAGCAGCATCTGCTGCCTCCTCCTTTGTTTCAATCTTCGGATCTCTTTGAGCCCTTGCTATAGCGCCTTGTCCTCTCTTTCTATAGCTCCTTCTATAGCTCACAGCTCATTGTAACACTGCTCCTTCATATATTATTTGTCTCAGTAAATCCAAAGGCTAAGTTCAAAGCTCCATACACGACACTATGTGGGGATGGTAATGTTTTATAATATGGTGGTATTGGTAGCTGTGTATTAAGGGATGGTGAGTTCTTTTTGTAATGACGGATCTTTGATCTTTTGTCGATCATAGGAATGGCTGAAACCCAAAGTTTAAGACCATATGATTGTTTCATGTTTTGTAAATCTTTTTTCCCCTCCATGTTTGACTCTACACAGTTGTAGTTGGTGGATACTTCTATCATATACCACATACAATTGATTTGCTTGATGAGCTACATGGTTATGGCTACACACCAGTTGGGTTGTGGTGGATTCTTGATCCAAATTTAAGCTCAAGCTAATTAGGTTCAGATTCAGATATCGATCCATCTCTTTATCTTTAATTTCATGGTTGGATCATATTGGGCTTCATCGTCGGATTTCAAATCGGCTTACCATCAAAACGAAATGTTTTGACTCATCTCCTTCCTCTAGCAGCTTCTTTGTTTAATCTAAGCATTGTTTTTGGCATATTAATTGTAAACTACCACAAAACTTTGGTATATGTTGCATGCATTAATCCTTTTTCATGATCATATGATGTTGTCATGCAGGTCACTTTCAGGCTCATCGATAGAACTAACATCGGACCGAACAAATATGATCTGTCGACTTCCGTCGGACATGCCCAAGAGCGAGCTCCATGTGGCCTCCAATCAGATCCTCTCGCTCTACCATGACAACTACCTAGAAATGGTGGCACGAAAGGTCAATACTGCTCCCTACGAAAACATGAGATTAAGGGGCTCTTTAATTAGATCTCTGCAAAAACATGAATTGGCATTGACTAGTTCTCCTGTTTTCTTTATGGGTTTTGTTGATCAAATTTGATTTGCTGAAGAAAATCTTGGATGGGTTGTTGTTGGGGTGCAGGAGTTCATAAATGTCTCTTGGCATTTATGCATGCTGTATTCGATGATTAGCTCCTTATTCACCGAGAGGACCAAGAGCAAGTTCGGCTCGCCAGCGAATGCTATTATACCTCTTGTTATGAAGCATACTTTTGTTGGTACATATGCCAAAAGATAAGGTTTTGAAGCATCACTTATGTGGGAAAATTTAATGCCATTAATTTTGTTAAAAATATTTGTCAACTTAGTTTCTTCTTTCAGAGTATTATTGTAGATTTTTCTGATACGAGAAATGCTATTCAGGCCGAATAAGGTTTTTCCGATTTCGCCGGCTCGAATGAGATGGCAGCGTGCAACTGGTGGTGTAAAAGATTTAAATATCGCTAGTGGGTTTCAGCCACCAGATGCACACTACCACGTCAATCGGGCTGCGCGGAATCGAAAAAAACCTTCGGACTAAATAGCATCTCTCTTCTAGTACTTGCCGTAGTCTCCAGCATGTTCGATTTTGTTTACATGATTTCATCATACAATTTGTCCCCATTTTCAACTTTATGGTTAAATTTTTTCATGAATTTATTATAAAGGTAGAAATCATATGATTCAAAATACATCAATTCAACCATGTAAAAAATCACCCCCTCCCCCCCAAAACAAAAAAAAAAAAAATTAAAAACAAAGCAGCTAGAATGATCCCCCACACAAGCACCATTCAAACATTAAACAAGCAGATAACACTAGAGGCTCGATTTACCGAATCAACCCTTGGTGGTAGCCCAAACAAGCTTGTCAATGGTTTGCGCATCAACCTTGAAGGACTTGGCCAGCACGTCGGTGCTGATCCCACTGCCAAACAACGCCATAGGAAGGGATACCGTGCCGGCGTTAGCACTCCCGAATGCGGATACGGCAACGGCCGGATACCTGGGATCTCGGTTCATCTGGAAGTGCACCAGACCCTTGGGAAACACAAAGGCCTCGCCTGTCCTAAGCGTCTGGGTGAAGAGCTTGTTGTTGGAGTCGACGAACCCGACGTCCAGCCACCCTTGCACCACCAGCAACAATTCAGCGGCGCGAAGGTGGGTGTGGGGTGCGTTGACACCACCAGCGGCAAACTGCAAGACGGCGAACGAGACGCTGTGCCCCGCCAATGCTGGGAACTCCACCTGGGTCGCCTTGGTCACCATGAACGTAAGCACCCTTTGGTGGTGCACCCCAGAAAATCCGACAACATGTCGGGGTCACCGGCGTGTGCACCGACGACGGCAGCAGCAGCGAGGGCTAGTAGGAGCAGAAGGCATGCATTGGAAGAAGTAGCCATTGCTTTGCTTGGGAGAGAGGAGAAGAGTGGTGGGAGAGGAGATTGGTGGTGAGGGCTCATTGGGGGGGGGGAAAGTATTTATAGGCTTGCAAGGGAAGAAGTGTTGCACGTTGCATAGTCCGGAGCCAGGCTGTGCCGTCTGATGTGTTGTGGGGTCGGATCCACTGCCAATTACATTTTGTGAAGCTGGCACATGTAGTACCAAGTGCTATTACTAAAATCATGGGCCTCCAACTGCAAATATACCAATGGGATATTGGCCTGGTGGTACGTCCTGTCTCCCATGTTGGAGAGGTTCCCTGTTCGACTCCCGGTATGGACATCGTGGTGCCATGCGAATCCTGGCCGTTGATGCATGTTCTCAGGATTCTAGAATTAATAAACGGCAGCAACAGGTCCTGCCTCCTCCCCTGTTTCAATCTTCGGATCTCTTTGAGCCCTGTCCTCTAGCCACCTGGCCGGTCCAGTAAAGCACACACGCGCGCGCGCGCGCCCACAGTGAAAGTGCGGCTGGCAACCGCCGAGGCCAAGGACACGCTTGCGGGACGATAAGCGTGCGGAGGGCGCCAGTAGCTGCAAAACCCATGTAAAATGCTAATAAGGTTACCTTTAGAATTAGGCCCAAAACCCATGCTAATAAAGTTACATGTACATAACATTAAGAATATTACATATAAGCTTTTTAAAGTTATATGTAACATTAATAATGTTACATGTAACATTATTAATATCTAATGTCCTGTGAGAGTCAATGCGGCCGTTATCGAACGGTGCAAGAGAGCTGTAGGGTGTAACGTCTGCATTAACTCATCGCTTTACTCTTCGTTGGTGGAAAAAGCCTATATAAGAGGGTCTAGGAATACCACACAACACACCACAACAACAGTCTTCTCTCTTCTTCATTTCATTTTTGTCTTTCTGGTTTCCTCTGGAGTACGCTGAGAGTTCCACAGGTTCCCTTCGATACTAAGGAGTCCGAGTCGTACCATGGGGAGCTTTCGATTTTCGAGTACCATAAAGACAACGAAATTGCTTTCAAGACATTGTACTTGCACAAACCTCCACACAACCAATCAATTCACCTTCTCACTCTTAATCTTTAGCCTTCCATCAACCTTAGCTAAACTTATTGTTCTCTCCACTTCATGCTACTAGAATAGAACCAGCGTACATATGGTCAGTGTGACCAACTCACTCGGGCCCTTCAGCTGTTCGGGTCAGCCCCAATTTCAGGACCCTTTTGGTCACATGCACCATCTAATGAGCCTATCAAACTGGGCTCTAGTCTTGTACTATCCAGTAAGTCACACCAGAAAGCCAAGCCAAGATAGTGTTCCCTTTAGATCCAAAATCTAAAAATGTTAGGACCAGATGAGGATCCATAATGATGCCCTATATATTGATTTTACTTTTGATTTTATTAGGAAATCTATTTTTGGCCTATCCTCCATGAAAATTACATTTTGCATAAATTAATATAATTTTTTTACGCATAAACCACCGTAATATTACAAAGTTTAACATGAAGACCCTGGAAAAAAATATCACGAATCTCTGGCAAAGGACTGAAAAACAATTTGGTTACGAATTAATTATTTTCAAACACAACCAAAGTGTTGGAAATTCGGATATTAGTCATGCGAATACAAAGGGAAATACAAGATCAAGCAACACGACCGTCTCCCAATCCGATCATGTCAACAAAAAAAAAAAAGTACATGCGATGGTAGCAGAACCAAGAGGCTGCTTACATGGTAGCCTGCGCGATCATATTGCTTATCGAACTAGCCTGCTCCTTTGCAGTTTCCACCAGTGAATCCTGCAACCCAAAAACCAGATCTTAAAAGTCTATAGCATCTATAATATATAGCAAACCCCCCACCACTACTGCAGTGCTACAGTGACCTGGCAGAAGTCGACGAGGACCGTTCAGTGTTAGGGTGTAAGGTACAGTGCACTGGTGGGGGGCTGGGAAACTTATCATGTCCTCTACGAGGGTTCTAACAGACGGCCAAGGGCTCCCAGGCCTCGCTCGGGTATGAAAAACAGATGGTATTCTTCTTCTCTTCTAGAAAGATACTGAAATATACGGCAACGGGGACAAGTGGTAAATAAAAGCAGTATTTAGTTATTTTAATTTTTTTCCCTAGATTTTTAAAGACAAAAAATGTTGAATAGTTCGAAACACTACAGTATAGAGGGTTGGAAACACATACAATTGTCATGAAAGAAAATGAGAATTCTAAGGTGCATACAAGACAAAACTTGGAAAGATTGAGAAAACAAAGAGTTGCACCGATTGACGATGAAATGGTGGGGCACAAATATTACTGAAATGGTATGAACATGTTCAGCAGAGATCAAAGAAGGATCCTTTTGAGTGGAAGGCATGGATTTGTACTCAAAGGTCTGCAAGAAGGAGATGCAAGACCTAAAATAACATTGATGGAAGTCGTGAGAAAGGATCCACAAATGCTTGTGGTGGCTGCCCATTTGAATGCCCTGACAAGTTAATGAAGGGATTCACAAATCCAACCTCAAGTAGTTGAGATAAAGATTTGATCATATTAAGATACTAATCCCATGCAATGAACTGACGGTTGCGATGCCACTCGGTCGGATCGCACATCGAGCACCAAATGCCACTCTCCATCGTGGAGAGAGAGAGAGAGAGAGAGAGAGAGAGAGAGAGAGACTGAGAGAGAGATGGGGAAGCTGTTGTGTGGCACCAAAGGCCTCAGCTTTATATATTTATAGATATGGTTTAATAATTTATATCCATGTTTTCACCATAGTATGATAATTAATAACTATAAAGGTAAGGATAAATTGTCATTTGTCATCAATCAGCATCCAATTGTTATACGATTTAGCGAGTCATAAATGAAAAAGATTGATACCTGTGCGGCTATCAGTCGTGCAACAGTCTTCTTGTTCGACTCTTGAAGTTCACCAGCAATCAGAATCTCATCCAGTATATAGTATGCCTGCCCATTTGAAAAGCCAGCCAAAAAAAGAATGTAAGAATATGTAACAAACAACAACAAAGAGATCCATTGCAACTGTTACGAATCCAGCCCGCCTCAAAACCGGTGATGAGAGGGAGGGGGCAACAATATATAAAGACGTGAAACTCCCACCCCTTCACCGATGTGGGACTATTCTCAACACCCGCCTGCCCGCAGAGCGCCTCTCGATCGGAGGGAGGGAGAAGATCTCGATTGGAGGAAGAAAGAGGGTGTGACGGGACCATATAGAGGAGAGACGGGGTGGGACCTAGCTTTGATACCATGTTATAATTCCCGTGCCCCCTCAAAAGTCAAAACCGGTGATAAGAGGGAGGGGGCAACAGTATATAATGACGTGAGACTCCCACCCCTTTACCGATGTGGGACTATTCTCAACAGCAACAAAGACTTATACAAGTACCTTGTGAAAATTGAAGATCAAATCCAGCTCGCAAACCTGAAAAGGCGAAAGAGAAATATTAGTCATATAGGAATGAAGTTTATTTGGTATCATAGAGTAAATGATCAAACCCTAAATAGAAATGAATGGCGAAGAAGGATTCATAAAGCCGACCCCAAGTAGATGGGGCATGGCTTGACGGCTATGGTTTTTTTTTAATAAATGATCAAACAGTGGACTCACGCTGCCGAAATAACGGTCTAAAATCTCAACAAAATGGTGTAAAATTTCAAGGATCTCGAGTTCATTGTCGTCTGCATCAACACACATGCAGAAGTAAAGGCTGGCATACCTGTCGATGAAATTTTTAAATAACACGGTTACCAAACTGTTAGTGAGGTGTACCAAAGTGTATCTACCCAACAATACACACAGATCATCAGTACTTGGAGCAACATGTCATACCTTCTATATACAACTTTGTACCCTCTCCACTCAACAAAGTTGCAGAGCTTTGGGCCACGTGTAAGGATCACTCCGCTAAGTTCTCGGATGACCTGTGTGATGTAATTAACACATTTAGGATGCACAAAAATGGAAAGATATAAGACATCCAAACGAGCTAGAACGCCAAAGAAATTTACAGAAAAAGAAATCGATACCATGTCATGAAAAAGCAATATACAACAAAGAAATTTACAGAAAACTATATACCTTTGATCTCTCTTTCTGTGTATAAGGGGAGTACCATTTTGTCAACCTCACCTTTCCTTGTCTACTAATTAGCAGTACAAAATGGATCTGGAAAAGGCCAAAAAATAAGTCATACAACAAACTGTAGAAAATTATTCCGAAAGAGTTCAGGCAAGTAACAACTAACAACATCAAGTTTGTGTTCTTTCCAAGAAAATGAACAAGTGGTTATCAACTTCAGCTTTAGTGAAAATGCAAAATGAACCTGCAGCATCTATACCCTACTATACAACACATACTATACTACACAACACAAGCAGATGATAAGCCCAAAACTGCAATTGGCAATCATCAAAAAGTGTAAACTCACCTGAGATGAGGCCCTCTTCCAGACTTTCACTATTATTATCCCCAATAAACATAAGTATGGAAACAAGAAAAACGATGACACATCATATAATTGGGTAAAGATAAGATAGAGAACAAAAAGTAACCCATGGGACTTCGGAGGTTACCTGGCCAAGGATGGAGAGCTGATGACCATCAAAAGATGACCAAGGGGAGGACATAGGATCCCATGTAAAGTGAAATAGGGACATCAGCCCCCTAGACTGATAAAATAAGAGAACCGGCTCTTAGTGATATTGTTTTCACTTGGATTTAAATTCAATACTAGGGAAACTAATAGGAGCAGCTGCCAATGATTGTCATGTACTATATAATGGTGCCTTTGGCCACCATAATAAAGCAATCAAGATGTTAGTTTTCTCTATAACTTCCTTGGTGCGATGGCTTGAATTCTTTTGTTTGATGGCTATAAGGTTGACTTCTTTGTTCCACACTAAAAATGTGTCACTTCTAGTGGTTATCCCTCTTTTTTTATCCTTCGAAAATGTTGTTTTATCAGAGCTTGATGCTGGTTAACCTTAATTTCTGCATTTGGATTAGTTGAGTTTTCTAGTTCTTAGCCTAAACAACAACTAGATCCGTCTAGAAGACTACATCACTTAGAAGACCCATCTAAGAAAAAAATCCACAATATCTAGACAAACCCTTTTAGCTCATTAATCCTCTTAATACCAGAACCCTTCTAGATCACTTTTCAAAAGCACTAAACTAGGGATCACGGAGCTAGACAGATACAACACATCGAAACACCAAATCCACAATAAACTAGCTAGGATATGGCATGATGTGGACATGGAAAAATAAATACATATGTACATGTACAGTTCTAATATATGTCACAAAATTAGTTAGTATCTAATTTATCTAAAATTATATAGCACAGAAGTTGAAAAATAAATATACAATATGAGGAAATATATACAAGACATAAGCAAGCAAGATCTCTATAAATCATAATCAGTTTCACATCACAAATTCACCATCAATTATGTCCAAAATCCAACAATCAAAAACATAAAACTTCCGACAAAACATGAAAGAAAGGCACCCATCAATTTGAGCCAACTTCAATGGGCTCATCGTAGTCGTCATTCCCTCAATCGGTGAATAAGACAGCCTCCACTCCAAATCAGACTCATCAAGTGAGAAATCCGCATTCTCAAAGTATTTTGACACCGTCAAGTGAACCGAAGGCACCTCCCCCAACATCCCATATCCTACTCTCATCATGTATTGTTTACTTGTTTTACATAGAAGGCGAAGATTATTATGCACAAACACCAAGTATTTTGCAGGAACAAGAATAAGTACACAGCAACAAGGTTGGTTGTAGGGTGTCCGACAACTGCACCGCCTTCACCTACGACTGCCCATAAAGCCCTACTTATCTTTTTATTGTTTTATTTAATTAATTGTGTCGCAATTAATTAGGGTATTTATACTTGTTGCGCAAGTCACCTTTTATGTCTTTTTAGTCCCACATCGCATGTGGAACCATATGGATGTAATCTCGCCTCTTATAAAAAACCATTGGTTCTTTTAGATGAATTGCATATGACAAATATGAAAACAATGAACGTTGTTTGTTAGCATCTAGGGTATCCTGGATTGGAATCAATCAGAAGTAGATTCCCCGAATCCGGTGGACTCCAGATCCCTCCCCCCCTGCTCTTCTCTTCCCTTCTCTCTCTTTGAGTTCCTCCGCATGAAAGACGTATGAGGTATTCATCGAGTTTCTTTCTCTCTGTGTCAAGGTTTTAAATTATTGCTTCATGTCTTGTTTCAGTCCAAGTCGAAACCGAAATTTCGACCAATATGCTGTAAAATTTTTGATCTATTAAAAAAGGGGGGGTTTATTTTTTATTTTAAACTTAAGCCTTTTATAGTTGTGCATATATATTTACATGAATTGTTTTAATAAAACACACACCAAATACATAGTAAGCTTGCACGAATCATGAAAACCAAGGTGTAGTATCGGTAAACTAGAAAAAAAAAACTTGATAATCATTATAAATATCTATATATATTGTTTTCATCACGAAAAAGGCAAAACCAAAATCAAAATCTACGCCTGTCAAAGTAATCCTTATTCGCTCGTCCAACTAAACTCATCATCATCAGCCCATGACGTACTATTGTACCTCCGACTAATATATGTGTCAGTATCCAGCCTCTCTCAGTCTCAGCTCGCTTATGTTGGGTCTGTCTCAACTTACTCACGTTGGGTCTGTCTCGAATCTAATACCATCTGTCGATATTGAGTCATCTTCTCTTCTGTCTCAAAATATGGCAGGTACTCGATGTCATTATCTGAACGACCCTTAGTAGATGGAGTATGAGTGCAAGTATGTTCGAACCTATGAAGCACCTTTAAAATACATGAAGTACCCGTACCGGATACGTATCGGACACGGATACGGCCCATATACGTGTCCGATATGTTTCAGACATATCCTGAATTTAAAAATCTTAAAATCTCGAGGGATACGGCCAGGATACGGGAGGGAAACGGCCGGCCGATTTGGACTTGGGTTATCGGGTTTGGGTTTGGTTAAAAGTTAAACCCAAACTCAATCCCAATCCCAAACCCAAACCCACACTAAAAGATTTCAGGGTAAGTTACACAAAGACCCCTGTAGTTTGACCGATTATCACTTACACCCCCTTATGTTTAAAACCCTACAAATGCCCTCTCTGTAGGGGGTGCAAGTGATATGTTTTTCAAACTGTAGGGGGGCATTTGTAGGATTTTCAACACAAGGGGGTGTAAATGATAATCGATCAAACTACATGGGGTCTATTTGTAATTTACCCAAGATTTAACCCCACCCCACCCTGTTTTCTGTATCGAGCGAGTGGAGAGGGAGAGTGGAAAGGCAGGCGTGCCACCCTAGCCGTCACTTGCGCTCGTCATCCTCCGTCGCCCGTCGTCCGCCTGTCTGCAGCTGTCCGCCGCCAGTCGTTTGTCATCCATGCCCGACTACAACCGTCAATAGTCTATCGTCAGCTGTCCGCTCCCGTCCGTCGCCCGACTGCAGTCGTCCATCGTCCGCCCGCGCCTCCGCCACCCAACTGCAGCCGTCCACCGTTCGCCCTTCTCTCTCCCTCACAGCCCCATCCTTCTCTCTCTTTCTCTCTCTATATCTCTTTCTCTCGCTCTCCCTCACAGCCCCATTTGCAGCCCATCAAACCAGCCGCCAGGATATGCAGGTATGCAATACGATCCATCAAAAAAGAATGATAAAATATTAAGCCAATTATGAAAATTTTATTATTTTTTTTTCAAAAAACAGTGATAAATTACAACAATTAATAGTTCGTTTATATTTGAATATGCAACAACCCGTGCTTCTTCTATATTGAATATGTTTTATATGATGCATTCTATCAATTAATAATTCTATAAATTAATAATTTAGTATTTTATTTTAAAAAAAATAATTTATTGCTATATCCTTAGCCATACTCGTATCCTACGTTTTTGAGCTTTGTCGTATCGTCGTACCCATATCGTATTGTACCCATATCCGTATCCGTGCTTCTTAGGTTCGAACCCTTGGATCCGTCCCTTCTTCGGTTTCCTAGGGTTCGAAGATGAGCTCCTTCGTATTCCCCGCTCCTTAAAAGAATGTGCATGGATACTTTGACATCGGGTGGAGGCTTCAAACAATTTACTACATTGGGAAAGCAGGCGACGAGGTGTTGCTTCAGACATGTAACACCTCCACTTCAGATCCGTTTGTCATAGTATGTACACTGTGACTTATACTTCTTTGCGTCCAAGGCGAACCCGTGGAGCCAACCTGTCTTTTGACTCTGGATCCTTATGCTGAGGAGGCTGGAATGCCATCTGAAAGAAAAAAAAAACATAATGAGAACAAGTAATCATGATAGACCGGCAATCACTCTTTTCTGGTGATGAGTAATCCATGTGCAGAGGAGGCTGGTGATGATTTTTCCCTCTCCTTTCTTCTTCCTCCTTGTCCCTTCTTTCTCATCCGCAATCACTCACTTCTTTCTAATTTGTAGAAATCACAATCGGCTACAACACCGGCCTCCTCTTCCCTATCGTTGTTGTTCTACTTTGAGTCGTCAGGCCATTCTCTCTACGTCGGAGTAGGTCAACATGTCTGAGAGCTTGGAGTGCTCCTCCCCAGATTTCCTTCCACCATTGGTTGGTAGTCAAGATTTACTATGAAATTTCAATCTCTTATTTTCTCTGTTACCAAAAACTCCGATTTTTTTAAAAAGTCTCGATTAAAACACGATTTATTCAGTAAACGTTTGTTACGCAACTCTTTCCCGATTTTTTGAAAAAGTCATGATTTTATGAGAAAATCACGATTTTCACGTTTTAATCCCAATTTAAGTGTTTTAATCCTGATTAATTGTGTTTTAATCCCATCATTTATTGCTCAAAAAATCTTTTGTAACATCAATATATAAATATGTTCTAAAATTCTACCATTTGTTTCCCGACCTTTCTGACTTTTTTTCGATTTTTTCGACTTCTCCCCTAGCCGATTTTTTCTCGACTCTCTACTTGGTAACTATGCTTATTTTCAATATTTTTGTTATGGTTATTGCTTATTCTATTGATCTTTGAGATCATTCCACGACCAGGTTTTATGGTGTTACAAAGTCTTTCTTTTATGTGATTATTGTATACTTCATTTCTGTTTTAGTAGGCAGAGATATACACCAAGATGTCGTACCTCAACAGTCTCGCCTATAAACCATTTCCAAGGACTTCTAACCATTTTTTCTTTTTGTTGATGTTAATTTTGTAGAAATTGGAACTTGCAGCGCAGCAAAGCCTAATTGCTAGAGGTCCACAAAAAGCAGAGATTGGATTGAAGTAGCATGCACTTCAAGCGGATGGGAATAACATGAGGTAAGCATTACTTGAGGTTTAATTTTTGGGGTTCTTTGTGTAATGTTTTCTTAAATGTATTTGTTCTTTTGTTTAGTAATTTTTTGCTTTGGAGTTTCACTTTTTTTTTCTAGGCTTTATCTCTTGTTTCCTCGGCCTCGCAAATCCATTGTACCCGTCATTCCGACAAAACCTCAACATCCGCCCATCCATGCTTAAGTGAAGCCCTAATTTATTAAAATACACCCTTCAACAACTCTTCAAGGTCTGATCATCTGACAGAGGATAAGAGGAAGACGAGGATGTGAAGAGGAAGAGGAGGATAGGGCTACCGCTCACGCCCGCCTCTCTCTTTCCTCTTGGGATAACTGCTCGCACATTTCTCTCTCTCTCTCTCTCTCTCTCTCTCTCTCTCTCTCTCTCTATCTCTATCTCTTTGTGTGTGTGTAAATGATCGCAACTCTCTCGCGATCACGCTCCCCCTCCTCGTGAACTTCTCTCTCTCAAACAGCATCTCTCGACGTGGGGTGATCTCAGCCTTTGTTTATCTTTTGTTTTTCTTCTCCGTAATATCCCAGCTGCAAGCATAGTCCCTTATTATAATAGATATATGTATGTATATATATAGTTATTTTCATAAGAAAACATGAGGTTCGAGATTTTCCAAATTAAGAAGGGAGAGGGAGGGTGACATGAGCACGTAAAAGAATGAGGCAGAGTAAGCTTTCAGGATGAATCAATCATGTAGGGACCGCTATAGTTGGCCATTGCTTCCTCTCTCCTGATTTTCTTTTTTCTTTTGTGTACTAAGACTTATACAATGAGTTAATAAGATTCCTTTTTTTAGAAGACCTCAGAATAGTTGATCTTTATTTAGAAAGGAAGATCTGAAAAGGTTGTTTCACGTTGGCTCTTTGGCTTATAATTGTGCCACAAAAATGAATGCAATGCCGCATATAAAATCTTGCCTTCTAACATCTTCGTATAGAATCTTTCCTAATCTAGGGGGATTTGGAGGGTTGCTTCTTGGTTCCATGAACCTAAACATCATAACCAACAAGTAATCTCTCTACCTACCAGCAGACTTCTAGTTTCTTGGAAGGACTTCCTTGACAAGTTGCCATGTTTAGGTTCTTGGCACCAATCAAGAGGTTTGATGTCAGGTGGACAACTAATCAGAAAACTCAAATGTATTTTCATTAGTCACATCTAGTGGTTCTTTCTTCATCATTCTGAATAAACTAGTGAGAGAATAATGAACAAGGTCTTTCCAAACAAAGAGACCTAGATATATCAAAATGCGCAACGTATGTTATAAGAGCATGCACAATCACATAATTTTAGCTTGGGTCTACCACCAAATAAGAGAGGATTTAAAACGAATATGGTAGATCTCTTAGATATCAAACATCCAGATCAAAGTAGAAAGATCTGACTTTGTTTTCAACTTTTCATGTGTCATTAATAATAACAATTAATGTATTAAAGAGGCAAAGGAGAAGTCAACCACTAGAGAATAGTTACTGAAGCAACCACAAATCACCATTTTGGAGTGATCAATACATAAGAATGAATTGAGAAGTGAACTCGACGACATAATTATATCAAGCTCAGAAATAGATAGAAAAATATAGAATAATACAATAAACATGGACCAAAAAAATTATCGAAAGAACCAGCAAAGGTCTGCACCAAATGTGATTCATCTATATATCAAAGCTGCTCCAAGGGCACGCCATGTTAGAGCATCAAAGAGTTAGTCAAAGGAGATGCACGCATATTCAAATCAAACCCTAAAAAAGTGCAGAATTTCTCCCGAAAAAAATAACCAAGTGAGAAATGATTCAATAAGATGATTTCAGATTAAGAATAGAAAACGAACCATCTTTCCGACTCGGCCTTCTCCTCCCTCTCACCTGAGATCCGCCGCCAAGAAGACCGCTCTGCCAGGGTATGAAGCAATAACTAAGCAGATGAAAAAGAAACTTTATATATATGTTTAATCATCAGCCATGTATAGGTATAACTGAGCCACTCTATAATCCTATAGATTTGCAAGAAGTAAAGTAGACCCATCCTCCACTCTTGCCCTGGTGGTAATTTTTCATTCAAGATTTTCACTGAAGGGGGAGATTCATTCAAGAAAATGAAAAGGGATAAATTTCAGCTGAAATTCAACACCCACAAATCCAGCACAACTTGAGAAACCAGTCAAACCTAGATTTAAATGCTCACTATGAGACAAATAGGCAAATTTCATTGCAGAGTAAAGATTTATTCCAGAAAATGAAGAAGGCTTAAAGACCCAAATGCAACTATCGACTGAAGAAATCATGAGAGAACAGCTCAGCCCAGCGAATTCCTCTCCTCCGTTCGTTTCGGCCGCTCATCAGGCCCTCCAACTATGAATATCTGCCTCCCGCCGTGCAGATCGACGACGCCCGCGGGAAACGGATGCGGCGGCTGAGCGATTCCACGGCAGCCATGGAGGCAGAGTGGGGCGGCGTGGAGGACCTGGGAGGCGGCTCACTGCTGGAGGGAATAAGAAAGAATACCTGGTGCTGTGGAGGATCAGGACGGGGGGCGGCGTGGAGGATCAAAACCGGCGGTGGCGACGTAGGTGGCTGTGGAGGATCAGGACGGGGTTCGTCAGTTGGCTCCGCCGCGAAAGAGTGAGAAAGTTAAAAAGGGAGGGAGGAATCTGTTTTACCCCGCCGACCCAATTGCCCACACAACAGTCTCCAATTCCCCTGACAAAAAGATGGATTTAGTCTAAGGACTTCAAAATATTATGAACGAAAATATTCTCTACAGCATTTTAAATTTTTTTTTATCATGCCACCTAGCCAGTGAATCTGTCGGAGCACTGGCGCTGCGCGTTGCCACCGAACGTCACTGTTGGAGCTACTTGCCGCTGCCACCGCCGAACCGAACCGAATCTAACCGTAACCCTAAGATCTACACAGGGGCGTAGCTAGAAATTTTTTTTGGACTGGGCTGAAACTAAACTAATTTTTTTAACAATGAAGTATTTACTATATACAGTAAAAAAATACTGCGCAAAATTTGTTAAGTGAAAATCAACGATATGAGTATAATAAGTTAATGAGATATTAGGCTCGAAAGATCTTAAGGCAACAAAATGTTATGCATAATTGTATTTGAAAAAATGGATTCCTTTGACTATTTCTTCATTTGTTCACTTTCTGTTTCCCCTAATTTAGCAATTAAAATGATGAGCTGCCGAAGGTTTCATACAAAAGCTTCCATTTTACTTGGGGATTCTCTCCGAGCAGCACTGACGCCGTCGAGCAACACCACTAGGCACCAGGTCCACCAAGTCGTCGTCGGCTACCCCTCCTCGCTTTGGTGGCCCGGCCTCTATATCCGTCGCGCCTCCTCTTTGCCACCACACACACACACAAAGAGAGAGAGAGAGAGAGAGAGAGAGAGAGAGAGAGAGAGAGAGAGAGAGAGAGAGAGAGAGACCCGTTAAGGATTTTTGATGTGGCCTCTCCAAAAAAAGACAAGGGGCACCACCGCTACTGTGTGTGTGTGTTTTTTTGTTTTTTTTATTTTGACTTTGCCCCCCAAATTCTGCCTTGAATTAGACTTTATCCCCCATATTTTCATTAATTAGACTTTACCCCCCAAAACTAACTGTTCCGTCAGCCCACCATCTAAGAGAATTAGAGAAAGGGTGAGCTTACGGAAAAGAAATAAAGTTTTGGGGGGTGAGCTGACGAAACAGTTAGTTTTGGGGGTAAAGTCTAATTAATGAAATATGGGGTGTAAAGTCTAATTAAAGGCAAAATTTTGGGGGCAAAGTCAAAATAACCCTTTTTTTTTTTTTTTTTTACGGCGGGCTATGGACTGGGCCTGACTGGCTGTGAGCGGAGGAGGAGGGCTGGACTGAGCTGGGGTTACAGGAGCTTTCTCAAAACTCGGCCGGGCTATAGCCCGGCCGAGCCAACTCATGGATCCGCCCATGGATCTACATGCTATGGGATGAACCCTAGACCTAGAGTCCTCAACCAAACATTGTCTGAGCTGCTGGTCGATGCCTCCACCGCCTTTGCTATAGCCACCGCCGTCAGAGCTGCTCGGGAGAGATGGAAGAAGAAACCGAGAGAGGATAGTTTCAGGTTTACCAAAAAAAAGATAGGGACCTTAGGCTAAATGAAACTTTAGGGCATCCTGTTCGCATGATGAATCTGCTGTCAGGGACCTCTCACACATTAACCCAAAAAAAAACACATCTCCAATTAGGGACTGCAATGGACTCCAAAATCAGAAAACCCGACTAGAATCTTTAGGTATGGGTACATATTTTATACCCGAAACATGGTTTGGGTATAGAAGCTATACCCAAAACCCAATTGCCAATCTAACTTGTGTATACTAGTTAATACAGTTAGACTCAAAACTCATTGCCATGTATCCAAATTCTATTCACTCATATCCCTACCCAAACTTATCTATATCTAATCTAATAGTATAATACTAAAATGGAGCCCCCTCTCCCGCGTTGTGACACATGGATATCTTCTAAAGAGCTAGAATCCTTCTCCCTTGTGTGAACACGGTTCTCTCTTATAAATCTTATTAAAAACCTATACCCATTCAATGATAGTTAATGATCATTTTATGTTAATTAAGAAAATCATGAGTACTGTCTCTCACTAGACTCTTCAGCAAATGAATCAAACCCGGACGATTGAATCACATTCACTCTAGATTGCACACTTCTTCAGGCGACTATGATGTCGTCTTTCTAGATGGCATCAAGTTCATCCGGGCATTGCCCGGGTTTTTTACTAGTATATATATATATATATATATATATATATATATATATATATATATATATATATATATATATATATATATATATATATATATATATATATATATATATATATAGAGAGAGAGAGAGAGAGAGAGAGAGAGAGAGGAATGGGATGCTGCCTATCAAAGCAGCGTTTTTGCTGCTTTTAGACATTGTTTGACCATCCTAGAAGTTTTGGAATTTGATGAAATTTGGTGAGGGTGTTGTCTAGGGTAAGATGATCATCCTCACTAATTTTCATCAAATTCCAAAACTTCTAAGAGGGTCAAATGGTCAAAGCAAAATGCTGCAGATTTTAACGGCGACTGCAGACGACTGATTTTGCTTCGACCATTTGAACCCCCTAGAAGTTTTGGAATTTGATGAAAATTTGTGAGGATGATCATCTTACCCTAGACAACACCCTCACCAAATTTCATCAAATTTCAAAACTTCTAGGATGGTCAAACAATGTCTCAAAGCAGCAAAAAATGCTGCTTTGATAGGCAGCATCCCATTCCTCATATATATATATATATATATATATATATATATATATATATATATATATATATATATATATATATATATATATATATATATATATATATATATATATATATATATATATATATATATATATATATATATATATATATATAATATTTCAGGGTTTTGTGGGGGGGACAAACATTTAATTGAGTCGAGAGACAAACCCTAAGAGATAAACACAGCCGTTCATTGCTGTTAAGATGAGTGTCATTCACTTGGAAGAGATGGATTAACGGCTGTGATTGATCCGACCAGCCCTCCAAAAATGGAAGGTGGTCGTGCTCATCCGATTCAATGGATTGCTATGATTATATGGTGGGTTAAAAATGAAAGGTGATGATACCGTCCGGCCTGTCAAAGTTGGGTTAAAAATGGAAGTTGAAATCAATCTGATCCTCAAATCCTGCCCTCTTCTCTCTCAATTTGGTAACCTCCCCAAATCCTGTCGTCCGTTTCACCGAAGTGAGTCTCGTATTCCTCTTCAACCGAACCCTAACCCATCCCCCACTCCATCCCTCTCTTTCTCGATCCCCCTCAGTCTCAGCCCAACCCGTTTTCTCTCTTTCTCTCTCTCGCGCGTCTCTCTCTCTCTCTCTCTCTCTCTCTCTCTCTCTCAGTGCGACCCACTTTCTCTCTCTCGCCCTCTCTCTCTCTCCGATCTCTATCAGCCGAACCTCCCACCCATGAATCAAGGTCAGGGAGTCCGGGGTCGACTGCACGTGTTGTCGGATCGTGGCCGGTGATGAAGGCGAGGTTGCTTCAGGAGTCCTCCTCCGCCTCCGTCTTCGTCCGATCGCTTCAGGTGGCCTCCTCCGCCTCCGCCGGGCTGAGATCGCGCCCCTCCGCCTCCGTCCGACTGCTTCAGGAGGCCTTCTCCGCCTCCGTCTCTGTCGGGCTTAGATCGCGCCCTTCCTCCTACGCCTCCGACTCCATCGGCTGCGACCAACACCCACACCCCCCCTCTCTGTCTCTCTGTCTCTCTGTCTCTCTCTCTCTCTCTCTCTCTCTCTCTCTCTCTCTCTCTCTGATCGCTTGCTTTTTTTTTTTCGTTTTTCGCCGAGCAGAGGAGGGAGGGGAGTGGACTCAGTGGAGGAGGGAAAGAGGGTACGGGGGGACGTAGAGATCCAGGTAGAAGGGGGAATCAATCGGCCCTTCCTCCTACGCCTCCTCCGGCTACGACCAACACCCACACCCCCTCTGGCTCTCGCTCTCTCTCTCTTTCTCTCTCTCTCTCTCTGATCTCTGTTTTTTTTTTGTTTTTTGCAGAGCAAAGGAGGGAGGGGAGCACACTCGGTGGAGGAGGGGAAGAGGAGGAGCGGACTCAATGATCAGCATCATGTTGGATTGAGGGGCAACTCAAGATGGGATGTGAACCAATTGTTGGTAACAGATTTCCATGAATGAAATAAGATTTATTTAGTTGTTGGTTTGAACTCTGGAGTTTGACAATTAATGTGCCAAATCTCATGGCACGTGCGTGCGCACACAGAGAGAGAAGGTGACAATACTTCAGATCTCTCACACAAAGAGAGACGGTCACCCCCCTTTCGGATTCTCTCTCACACTGCAGATCTCTCTCTCTCTCTCTCCCTCTTTCAGATCTGGACCTCGCCAGAGGAGCTCTGGTGGTGCTGCCAGCGAAACTCGAGGTCGGGCCTGACCGCGGTTGCTAGAGGAGCTCGCCGCTGGGCACTAAGCCGGGATCATCTCGCGTCCGAACCCGCACGACCCTCGAGGTCGAGCCTCTTGCTCTCCTGTCGACCTCGAGCAACTCCGATGACCCCGAGGAGAAGCAATAGGGCTGCCACTCTCCTGTCGGATCGGTGCAAGGCGGATCGGGGATCATTTAATCTGAAGGTTCTCTCTCCCTCCCTCCCTCCCTCTCTCTCTCTCTCTCTCTCTCTCTCTCTCTCTCTCTCTCTCTGTGTGTGTGTGTGTGTGTGTGTGTGTGTGTGTGTGTGTGTGTGTGTGTGTGTGTGTGTATGTGTTTGATGGGTGTGATGGTGGTTTAGTGCAGAGCGGTGGCCGGCGGGTCAGAATACGAGGAAGGTCAGACACCGGGAACGAGTAGTGAACGAGTATTTTCTCATCGAGGTGCACAAGTATGATTTGTTGGAGTGATTTTAGATTTGATTTTGCATTGTCTTCTTATTTTGGATCTGATTTTGGATCCAAAATCTAATGTTTTTGATCACCTTTATTAGAAGGTTTGGGGTTTATGCCATGAAATCATCAACGATGATTTAACCATTTGGATGTTGGGTTTTTGTAATCCATCTTAATTTTCAAATTTACTCGGATATTTGTACAAAATTTTTCAACCCATATTTTGGATATTGGGTTATGATTTGAAAATCTGGTTTTTTGATGTTGGGATTTTGTAGTTGGAAAATCTGGTCGAAATCTTTACTTGGTTGTCAACACTGCTCTACAATTTTTGGTGTTTTTTACTAATCTTATAAAGTGTAGTTGTATGGGTTTTTTTTCCCTCTCAAGAGATACATTTCCTCAAAATCCCAATGTTTAATGATTTAGGTAAGTGAAAAGTGTTTTTTTTTAAATTGGTGCGACATGGTGGTTTTTAATCTGCTTTATGGTTGTTTGCTACCCTAAACTTCAGACTGGAAGGGCTCATTGTTATGCCATTTTGTTAATTACAATTTATCCGTTATTAACTTTATAGCTCAAAGCCTTCTGATGTCATTCTTCTAAACAGGTTCAAGGCCTCGGACCAATCTCCATATCGCATGCTCCACAGACCATCGCATTGCACAAGCTGTGATCCGAGCACCCGGCTTCGGAGTGGTTATGGTGGTAGATTATATTGGATAAACCTTTTTATTAGATATGAGAATAGCTTTCTCTCTCTCTCTCTTTCTCTGGTATGTAATGTGTCATAATTCATCACATAGAACAACTATGATGAAAGTTGTAATTCTCTTTGACATTAGATTAAATTGAAAAAAGTTCTATTCAAAGAAGTTGCTATTGAAAGAAGTTATACGGATAGAGTCCGAACCGTACTAAATTATTATCTTTAAAAAATCAGCAATATCTCGAAATCAATATGCTCTTATTTCAATAGTGGTCACAATATTTAAATTAAGATTGCTAGATGTAGTTAGAAAAATCAGATGCTGATAACCAGCTGTAAACAAACAAAATCATATTAGAGCACACACATTGAGCTCTTAAGTCTGGTGCATTTTAGTTGAGAGCAACAACTTCTGGATTTTGCCTTTCTTTACAATGGAATTCAATGATAGAATCGAATACCAATGATGTTGGTTCCCACCCCAGATGCAAAAAGCAGGAGAGTTGATGGTAGTTAGATGGCCAGTCATAGGAAAAGAAGCTCAAACTATAGAATTCGAGTTTAAGGGTTTAGGGCGAGTCATAGAAAGAGAAGTTCAAACATTTTTTTATGTTCTCATCCTCTAAATATTGTCATCTCCTTCGAAATTTTATCACCATTTTGAATTATTATTGCCATCTTTAAAATACTCATTTCTCAAAATTTTGTCACGCCATTGAAATTTTTTACCTTGCTTAAAATATTATTCACATCTTCGAAATTTTTTGTGTGCCGACTCTTTTAAAAATCTAAAATGGAAGCCTTTCTCCCGTGTTGTGACACGTGGACGTCTTTTAAAAAGCTAGAATTCTTCTTCAGTGTGTGAACACGACTCTTTTAAAAATCCATTTAAAAACCTATCATAAAGATGATAAATTTTCATTCAATGGCATTTAATGGTCACTTGATGTTAATCTCTCTCTCTCTAACAAGTGAATCATACTCACTTCAGATTTTACACTTCTTCGAATAGTTGTGATGTCGTCTTTGATAAATGGCGTGCATCAAGCACATTCGGGCATTGCCCGGGTTTTTTACTAGTATCTATACTAAAATGGAAGCCTCTTTCCCGTGTTGTGACATGTGGACGTCTTTTAAAGAGCTAGAATTCTTCTTCCATGTGTGAACGCGGCTCTCTTTTAAATCCATTTAAAAACCTATCATAAAGATAAATTTTCTTTCAATGGCATTTAATATTAATCTCTCTCTCTCTAATAAGTGAATCAAACTCACTTCAAATTTCACACTTCTTCGAAAACAGTTGTGATGTCGTCTTTGCCAAATGGCGTGTATCAAGCACATTCGGACATTGCCCGGGTTTCTTACTAGTACTATAGTAAAACCAATCCAAATTATATTCACTCATATCTCAATCTAATATTATACTCTAGTAAAACCACTATAATAAGAAACCAAAAGAGATTCTTTAGATTGCATTGTGATACCTTGATTTTTTTCCCACTCAAGTAATAGAATATAAGATGGAGAAAAATAAATAAAATTATACCCAATTCATACCCGAAACCTAAACTAAAACATGAAACCCGATTAGGTATGGACCTATTCTAACCGAATGGATATGGATCGGGTATGGACCCTACCATACCCGAATGGGTTTGGATATGGGTTGGGGTATGGTTCAACCCGAACCCGACCGATTGCCACCCCTATCTCCAATGGGCTCCCAATGTTGGGAAATCCCAAGACTGTCATACCCACACACATAGGGTTAGGACTAGGACTTGGTCCAGACAAGCTCGAGCAACCCGATCAAATATTGAATTTGGACAATCACATGCAATAATATTGGGAAATTTGGACAGGTATGGGCAAAAAAAGTTTGCCCGGATTCAAATTTAGGCAAACATGCATGGTCAGCCGTATGAGCAACCCAAGTGATATATATACTAGTAATGCACATGCCTATCGGCATGCACATTCGGCCAGGGCACCTATATTTTGTGAAGGCACTCACATTCGGTGGTGGCATCCACATTCTACGAAGCACATACAATTGGCGAGGGCGCCCACATTTGGTGAAGGCAATCACATCAAGCGCACTTGTCTAATGGAATCACCCTTCAGTGAAAGCGCCCACATCAGCACGCGGACAATCGCCTTCGGATGTGACACTCACATTCGACAAGAAAACACCACATGTATAATCTTCTAATCCAATAAGTGTTCGATTAGAAAAGAAAATTTTAATAAGAAAATCATTTTCACTGAATCGTAGTAACCATTGCGCATGCGGCACTAAGCATTGTTACAGAAGATGATGAAAAAATTTAAATCTTCAAAACCCATTCAGACGGAGCATAGTTTGAGATCAGGTTGTTCAAAAAAAATACTTGAGGAAGCAATATGAAATCGAGTGTATGGTTCTGGAGAGGTTTTTGTAATTTGCCCAATAAAAGAAAAAGAACCAAGGCCCAAACACGTGAAACCACCAAGCTAAGTGGTTCTAAAGCTAACTTTGGAGCAGTTAGAAGGTTTGGCAACGCCCATATTCGGTCGATGCGCCCATTTCAGCTTAGTCATCGATATTGTCGGCCACTGATCCTCATGCATTGGGTCTAGCGGCACAAGGGTAACCGCTTATTATTGTTCTTTGAAGAGCCAATCAATTAGGCAATGTAAGACCAACTACCTATCGGCAACAAGAGTAATTCTGAGGGGACACATTCAGCATGCGCAACACATTTGATGAACATATACACATGAATGTGTTATTGTCAAGCAATCCTCATCTGACCTTCTCTCTAGTGGCAGAAGGGTTAATCGTTTATTATTGTTCTTTGAAGAGCCAATCAGTTAGGCAAGCAAGAGTAATTCAGAAGGGGCACATTCAGCATGCGCAACGCATTTGATGAACATATACACATGAATGTGTTATTGTCAAGCAATCCTCATCCTCTCTCTCTCTCTCTCTCTCTCTCTCTCTCTCTCTCTCTCTCTCTCTCTCTCTCTCTCTCTCTCTCTCTCTCTCTCTCTCTCTCTCTCTCTCTCTCTCTCTCTCTCTCTCTCTCTGCATGGCACAATTCAATAACAAGTACTCAACATACAACCCATCAAATAAAGATTTGTAGCCCATAATCTTTCTTTTCAAGTGACATAGGACTAATTTGTGGCATTATACACCGCACCTTATGTTATCCATCTTGTTTTTTTCCTCCTTAGGAGTCTTGGTTATTGGCTCTTTACTTTTGGACCTTGGTCGTCACATTTTTGCCATGAGTTCATAGCCACAGACATAACTCGATTCCGAGTCTATTTGCTAGAGTTATATTACTAAAAAGAGTCAAATAGTTCATATAGGTGGGGATGGGGCAATAATTTCTTAAAATGATATCGGGAAAGAATGGTCTTCGGTGAAAAGGTCTTTTAACCTTCCAATCAGTATATATATTTTATCTCATGATTTAAGTTAGATTGAAAGCTTAGCAAAGGGGTTAGGATTTAGTTTTATTTGCTTAAGGTTGTGGGTTTGATTCTTGCTTTTGGCATTTCCTTTCATATTTTATTTTGACCTAGCAAATAGAGGAGTCGATTCTGGAAATGATGTGTGCACTTCGCACCTGATGGTGCAAAATTTGTGCATTTGTTTCTCTTTTTTTGTATTTTGTTCTTTTGCAGGGCACATGATTGTTTTTTTAAAAAAAATACATTTACCTCACCTAAGGTTAGGGGTAATTACACAGACCCCTCCTGAGGTTCTAAAAAATACACGAATTTTCCTTAACATTTGACATAATAGTAAAAAACCTTCCTGTGCGAGATGGCATAAATGGAAATTAGGGTTGTTTGACCATTTTACCCATGTTACTTATTACTAATTATGATATTATCCTGAATTTTATCAGAGTATTTCAGGCTTTGTCCCTCCTCCTCCTCCTGCTCGTCCTCCTCTGTCGGCACCTCCTCCTCCTCCTCCAACAACAACTCCAGCGCCCCACCGGCATCTCCTCCATCCCTCCTTTCTCACCTCCATCTCCTCCTCCTTTACTGGCACCTCCTCCTCCTCCACTGGCACCTCCTTCTCCTCCACCACCACCACCACCTCCTCCTCCTCCTCTACTTGCACATCCTCCTCCTCCACCACCGACGCTAGCCTGTGTGGGGATAAATTACGATCGTCTTACGATCCCCCTCTAACAGTCGATGGAATGTACTGACCTTCGAGATGTGGCGCAATATAGAGCGCTGAGCTGTTGCATGCTTAGCTATCACACAGACAATACAGAGTAAAGAGGGAGAGAGTATGACACAGGATGTGGTGACGAAGTTCGACCAAGCCTACGTCTCCGTGCGGTAAGACGCAACCTTTGAATCCACGATCTCTGAAGAAATAAAACTACTCTCGACAGGCCGATGAGTGCTAATTATACAAGTAGGCAGAGGGTGGAATATGTTAATTTGGCTAGAGTCTGAATACCAAAAAGCTCTAGGATCTCTGGAAAATAGAAAGTGGGTTGTGGAATAATGAATTCTGGTCTGATTTCTGGATCCGGAATCATTTGTCGGGTTCACTATTTATAGAGATTTGGGGAATATTAAAGAATTTTGGTAAATATCCGAGGGGATTTACCAGACCCTGGATAGTATCCATGGGCCCCAATCAGGGCTGCATGTCCCACGGTTATCTCCGGGGCCCTAGGCAGGGCTGTGGCCATCATCTCCGTAGGTCTTAGGTAGGGCTGGGGGCCCCACTGTCGGGCGTTAGCCATATTTTGCACCCACAGTTACCTCTTCCCAACTAGGCAGGTGCAAACCTAGTTGACTGGGAGTCTATGGTATAAAACTGACCATGTGTCTGCCAACCCGTTGTCCGGGGCCGACCGTCGCACCCGCCGATCCCCTGCCAAGGGTCGACCGAGTGCTCGTTTGCTGGCCCGCTGTCCAAGGTCGACCGTCGTGCCCGCCGACCTCCTACCAAGGGTCCGTTGGGAGCGCATATGCGGACCCATTGACCGGGGTCAACCGTCACGCTCTCGCGATCCCAGTCAAGGGCCGTCCGGGTCCGCATCTACCGGCCCACTGTCTGGGCCGACTGTCACGCCCGCTGACCCCTACCAAGGGTCGGCCGGGTGCGTGTCTGCTGACCTGCTATCCGGGGCAGACCGTCGCATGCCGTCGACCCCCTGCCAAGGGCTGGCCGGGTGCGCGTCTGCCGACCCGCTCTCCGGGGTTGACCATCGCGCTCGTCGACCCCCTGCCAAGGGTCGGCCGGGTGCGCGTCTACCGACCCGTTATCCAAGGCCGACCGTCGCGCTCGCCAACCCCCTGTCAAGGGCCAACCGGGTGCACGTATACCGACCCGTTGTCCGTGACTGTCACACTCTCGCGACCCCAGTCAAGGGCCGACTGGGTGCGCATCTGCCGACTCGCTGTCCGAGCTGACCGTCATGCCCGCCCAACCCCTGCCAAGGGCCGGCCTGGTGCTCGTCTGTCGACCCGCTGTCCGGGGTCGACCGTCGCGCTCGCCGACCCCCTGCCAAGGGCCGACCGGGTGCACGTATTCCGACTTGTTGTCCGGGGTCGACCATCGCGCTCTCGTGACCCCCTTCCAAGGGCCGGTCGGGTGCGCGTCTACCGACCCGTTGTCCGGGGCTGTTCGTCGTTCTCGCTGACCCCCTGCCAAGAGTCAGTTGGGTGTGTGTCTACCAACTCGTTGTTAGGGGCCGACCGTCGTGCTAGCCGACCCCCTGTCAAGGACCAGCCAGGTGCGTATCTACCGACCCACTGTCCGGGTCGACCATCGCGCCTGCTGACCCCCTACCAAGAGCCGCCCGGGTGCGCGTCTATCGGCCCACTATCTGGGGCCAACCGTTGTGCCTACGGACCCCCTGCCATGGGCCGATCGAGTGCACATCTGTCGACCTGTTGTCCAGGGCCGACCGTCGTGCCTGCCAACCCCTTGCAATGGGCTAGCCGGGTGTGCATCTGTCGACTAGCTGTCCGGGGCTAACCATTTTGCCCGTCGACCCCCTGTCAAGGGTTAACCGGGTGAGCGCCTGCCGACCCGCTATCTGAGGCCGACCGTCGCACCTGCCGACCCCCTACCAAGGGCCGACCAGAGGTGTGTCCGCAATTACCCCTCCCAGCTAGCTAGGTAATAACCTAGCTGGTTGGGACTCTATGGTGCAAAACCGATTTGTCGATGGCTCGGCGGCCGATGCTGGCTGGCGGTCGATCGTGTAGGCGGGTGGTCGACGCCTATGGGTGGTCGAAGCAGGCAGACGTTTGGCGCCAGGGCGGTCAGTCGCGCAAGTGGACGTTCGACACTGGCAAGCAGTCAGTCTGCGCACAAGGGGGCGATCGGGCAGGGGGGTCAGTTGGAAGGGACCCCCTATGACCTACCCCAGTGCAAAGTTGCAGAGTGCAAGGGGGGTCAGTTGAGGGCGCAGCATGGGGGGTCGGGCATGGGGGTGTGGCAACCAATACCTCGGTTGCAGGGGCGCAGGAGGGGGGTCGGTTGATCACAGGGGATACAGTCCCTCTTCTTCACATTGTTGTTTTTAATAGTGAATGGCAGACGAAAATGGGAGCATTGGAGGCAAGTTTGGGGAATATAGGGAGATTTTGGTAAATACCCGGGGGGGATTTATCAGACCCCAGATAGTATCCGTGGGCCTCAAGCAAGGCTACGGGTTCCACGGTTATCTTCGTGGGCCCCAGGCTGGGCTGCGGGTCCCACTGTCATCTCTGTGGACCCCAGGCAGAGCTGGGGGTCCCACTGTCAGGTGTTAGCCAAATTTTGCAACCACAACTTGCTCCTCCTCCATCGACAACTCCTCCTCCTCCACTGCTACTCCCATCACTACCTCCTCCTCCTCCTCCTCCTCCTCCTCCTCCTCCTCCAGGGGAGGCTATTGTAATAGGGGTAAAAGTGGTATTAAAAAATATCGCATAACATGACATTAGTAAATTTGTCATGTTAGCTGACGGTTAGCTATAGGGGTGCATAGAAAATTGGAGGAATTGGAGAACCAATCTGAATCGTACGGTTTGGTTTGGTTTCTAATAGGATTGATTCGTTTTTGGTTCCCAAAGTACAGAACCGTAGGGAGCCAGTTCAGTTCCTGGTTCAGGGTGCCGGTTATCCGAACTGAACTGATTCATGTATATACACAATGCATTCACGAATCAGGTAATATGGTGATGCAGGTCAGGTTATTATGCAACAAGCCCTACTGATCTCCATAATAGTATCATGTATTTGGCTTTAGGATTGCTTGTTGTATCCTCGGTTTTAAAATATTTCTTTATTTCTATTTGCTACAATGATGGATATATTCTAACTTCTGCGAGTGCACAAAAAACGTTGTAACTAGAGAACCGAACCGAACCAGTTTTGTAGGGTTCGGTCCGGTCTGGTTCCAGTTCCAAATATTTTGAGAACCGTTGGGACAGGTTCAATGTTTTCAAAACCTGACCCAAAGGCGAACCGAAAAGCCATCCGGTTTGGTCCAAATCGGTTCAAACCAATGGTTCAACCATTTGAACCACATGAAAATATATTTTCTTTTAAATAGATATTTACTAAATTCTTCCATGAAAAGTTTGATTCCTAAGTTAACAAACAAACTGGTTTATTCAAAGACCGAACCGAAACATGTTCGGCTTCCGGTCCAAACCGATCGAACCGCCCTGTCCGGTCCGGTTTTCAAGACACTAGACCGATTCAATTTCTGGTTTATACCGAAACTGGACCAAATCAAACTGTGTGCGCCCCTAAGGGCCGGTCTGTTTGGTTGGAGGGAGTTGGAACCGGCGTGTTCCAACTCACGTGTGTTCCGCTAAAGCTGCTGTTTGGTTCTGTGCGGAGGCTCTCGACCAGATGATCGAGTTTCAACTCCTCCGTGGGTTTCGATTGTATAGAAAACGCGTGAGTTTGTACCCCACAGTTTTCAGGTGGAGTTCCAACTCATTCCGTTTATACCCCATGTGTGAGTTGGAACACGCCGGTTCCAAGTCCCTCCAACCAAACAGACTCTAATTAGCTAACAGAAGAAAGGTTTCGATTAATATGTCAAACGTCAAGGGAGCTAAGTTCATGTATTTTTTGAAATCTCAGGGGCAATGGCGGACCCAGAAACTGCAAAACTAAAATTTTTGAAGGGACCACCCTTAACTTAAAAAAACAAATCAAAACCTCAAATGATGCCCCAAGACCTTTTCAAAATTTTGGGGAGGGCCATGTTCCTCTCTAGCCTCCACATAGGTCCACCCTGCTAAGAGGGTTCCGTGTAAATTAATTACCATAACCTCATGAAAGGTAAGTGTAATTTTTTTTTATTGCATCTCTTACTAATTAATACAAGATATACTATCCGTGGATTCAAGTATCAAAATCAATACGAATCCCCAACGTACGCGCGCTCTAGCCCCATTTAAAAGAAAGGTTTTCAACCTTCCAAAAACAAAAACAAAAGGTTATTTTGACTTTAGCCCCCAAACTTTGCCTTGAATTAGACTTTACCCCCATATTTTCATTAATTAGACTTAATCCCTCAAAACTAACTGCTCCGTCAGCTCACACCCCAAAACTTTATTCCTTTTCCGTCAGCTCACCCTTTCTCTTAGATGGTGAGCTGACGGAACAATTAGTTTTGGGGGTGTGGGGGGTAAAGTCTAATTCAAGGCAAAGTTTGGGGGGCAAAGTCAAAATAACCCCCCAAAAAAAGAAAGGTTTTTAACCTTCCAAAAAAGATAAAAAAAAAGAAAATAAAGATTTTCTTTATCACGGCTGCATGCAGAATCACCGGGATTAATTTCTTCCCAAAATTATTTCACGTAGGTCACTCTATTTAGCCGCCCTTGCCTCCCATTCATGCTGTGAAAATCCCCACGTACGCTCCAAACCCAATGGCCGCCCCCACCGCCGCCCTCGCCCTCCTCCTCGTCCTCCTCGGCACCGCCCTCCGCGGGTCCGACGCCGACGCCCAATTCATCGCAAGCACCTGCCAGAACACCGCGCACCCCGACTTCTGCGTGTCTGCGCTCCGGTCCGTCCCCCGCAGCATCAACTCCACCACGGTGGCCGACCTCGCCGGTATCTCTGTCGACATCGCCGTGTCCGACGCCTCCGGCACGCTCTCGTACATCAGAGACCTCGCCGACCGCAACCCCGGGACGCCGCTGGAGGAGGCCTTGAACCAGTGCGCGCAGATCTACGGGAACGCGGTCGAGGACCTCAACGACGCGCGGGACGACATCGGGTCGCAGTCGTACAGCGCCGCTGCGAGCTCGGTGGACACCGCCGATAATGCGGGAGATGACTGTGAGGGGGCCTTCACAGATGTGAGCTCGCCGATCACGCAGAGGAATCAGAGTATGAAGGATCACTGTGGGCTTTCGGCTGATCTCATTGATTTGCTTGTTTGAGTGTAATAATGTCTTGGGTTTTAAATAATTAATTCAAGTCATTTTATTAAATAATAATTCAAGTGATTTGCTTGTTGGCTGAAATTATTTTTTGTGCTTTATATACTAATCTAATATATATATATACTAGTGCATGCCCGTGCCTGTCGACACTGCAGCGGGCCGCCTTTGGCGGCAACACAACTGTCGACAAAAAAGCGGACCGCCTTCGGCTGCATAACACCCCCCGGGCATCACCACCCCCACCCACAATATCATATTTGACAACAACGCACCTAATCACCTTCGACAACAAAAAACTTTCGGCGGCAACACCGGCCTGCCCCGACGAACCGACAACCGCTAAGACTCGGTAAGACCCGTTTAAATATTTATTCTTTATTTTTTTTTTCGTTGCAACTCACTATCATGGGTGTCCTGATCACAGACATCCGTTGAACCCCTCGCAGACTGTAATTAGATGCTGGGTAAACCCAATCCATTGATTTTTAAACGGGTCTTAAACAGATCAGAGACAAAAACTGGACCCGACCCGTTTACTAAACGGGTTAGTATTGTCGACCCGTTTATGACCCGAACCCATTTGACCCAAACCCACTAATTTCGTGTCAGGTTGGGGACTTGGGAGAATGAGATCATGAGGGAGGGAGAGATTGAGAGGTAGGAGGAAATTTTTTTTTAAAATAAATCGGGATCATTGCGATGGCATCTTTCCTCTAATAAGGTTTTTTTTTTTTGCTCTGAATGAGGTTTTCCTTTTGAAATCAGGATTATATGGTGAAACTTTTGAAATCAAGAGCTTTCCTTTGATGACACTTTCCTCTTGAAATTGCGATAAAAAAGGGAAACGTTTGCTGTGATGACAGCTTTCCTTTGATGAGGTGAGGGGGAAGGGGGATGCTTGAATATTTTGGTCTAGTCAGTTTTTTTTTGTCTAGTCAGCTTGTCCTAGTCATCTTTTGGTTCCTTTTTGTCTAGTCAGCACAAAACCGCCGTGCCATGTTTTATATATATACTAGTGCATGCCCGTGCCTGTCGGCACTGCAGCGGGCCACCTTTGGCGGCAACACACCTGAACGCCTTAGGCAACAAAACACTTTCGACGACAGCACCGACATTCATAGGGACACTCATTTCCTTGCCCGTGCCAATTGGCACGAAGCGGGCGCCTTCGGCGCGACCAACTCCCCCTCCCCCTATAATCAATCGATCACAGCTGTCTCTATTCTAATAGATTCCTCGAGATCGACCTGATGGTTTGGGACAACCGAAATTTCAGCAGGTGGGTTTATAGCCATTGATGTGAACAAAGATCATGGGATGAACGGTCAGGTTTAGTGCAGCTTAAATGGGCCGGGATTTTAGGGGTTTAGTACAGTTTAAATGGGTCGGGATTTGACACCAAGAGGAGGGAGTTGGTTGACAGGGAAATAGAAATCGTGCATTGATATTTGAACAAATGGTTAGATCTATTCGGTTCATTTTTGTCTAGTCAGCTTGTCTTAGTCAGTATCCATTTTGTCTAGTCAGCACAAAACCAACGTGCTATGTTATATAGATCAAACACGTATTAAATAATTTAAAATTATAAAATTGGACCGCACTAATGCGTCCGGAATGGTCCAAATAGGTAAGATCCATATTTGGATTGATCAGATCGAACCAAGATCAAGCCCAAAATCATAGAAAATAAATCACCAATCTAGATTAAATAATACATTAAATAAACAGCATACTCGAGCTCAAAAAGGATTGGGCCTGAATCTTGGACTGCCTGAGCCTAGGCTGGGATCAGGCTGTCTGGGTTCGGGTTAGGTCTGATATGGGCCTTGCCTGGGATCAGGCCAGGTCTGGTTTGGGCCTGGTCTGGGTTCGAGCCAAGTCTGGTGTGGGTCTGGTCTTGGTTCGGGCCATGTCTGGGTTTAATCTATAAACCGAGTGTCCCTTGTTA